>JAQIXA010002057.1:0-19975 GCA_034699045.1 Nanhermannia cf. coronata Gr-Ori-00579 | reverse complement strand
GTAGGAAAGTTCAATCTGTAAAATCCAAAAATGTTGAAGCCAAAAGATCTTGATGAAGCAAATGATTGTTGAGACCCGTCAAAATGACTTTGGAATTTTTCTGAAAACTCATCTCGAAAAAGATCTTGAACACCTTTGTACCACCTGGGGGAAATCAATCGGCATTTTTTCATTTCTTCAAGTGCACTTTCATCGTCATAATTTGACAGAATTACTCCAATTATCTCCAACTATGTAATATTCATATAATATAATTAACATGAATCCCAATTAGATTCTAAAGTCGTATGCCTACAGGTAATTTTGGAGTTTCAGTTTGATTGGAGCTCATTTTCAATTTTTAATCAACCTGCATCGCTCGAATCTTGACCATGCATCAATTTTTGTAAAAATTGTTTGATTTTTTTAAATTTTTGTTTGAAATTCAAAAATTGAAGGGTACCTACTTATTTTTTGTCCAATGTAAGAGTATTCATTCAAATTACCATGATATTAATGATTTACTTATTACTACCATGCCTACATTACATACATAGGTAATTAAGGTATACATAATAATAACCCAAGGTTGGTATGACAATTCGTTTTTTTTCCAGATATATATATACCTTTGTCTACAATAGGATTACTTACTAATGATTATGTCTTAATTTTTATAGATAAGTCAAGACGGGTGTGCAATACTGAAGGATAAAACAATGCAATGGCCAAAAATCTCAGAATTGATCCTATTCCTATGATAAGGTTTGATTTAAACTTCCGAAGCCATTATATATTACCTGCAACCCCAATCCCAATCTAAGGAATCCAACCCCCAATTTAATTAAAATAAATAAAATGCTCATACTATACCTACTACATAATTATATATTCTCAACGACTAATTTTAGTAAGATAATTAAACTATTCAAGTACCTATTATAGTGTACATTTATTAGAGAACCTTTTTTTTCATAGACTAATACTCTACTCGTGTTAATAAAATTATGAAAAATTTTGGAAATTTGAATTTTGTCTAGTGATTTGTAAAAACTTAAATTTTTTGATGTTTTTATTTGATAAATTTAATGATTAGGTCGATTTTAAGGAACTTATAACAGTAAAATAGTACGAGTGAATTACTACACTACCTACAGTTCAAAATAGAATTAGTAAAAGTTGATCATATCGTCGTTATACGAGTGTAGAAGATTCGAGATCAAAATCAAGTTGAAGTTTGTTAAAAGTTAGAACTTTTTCCTGTAGGTATTTCACCCTCGAATCTGCCGATATTCGAGAATTCAAGGCTTGAGAAATGTCCAGAATTGTCAATTTATTTTTACCATTTTAGCCAACTACTACAGATAGGTCTTAGTTGGTACTTAATACTTGTCCTTATTAGCCCATAGTGATTGGCCAAATTTCATTAAATATAGAGAAATCGGTGGTCAATAAAAGTTATTATCAGCCAAAAAATACTCAATTACTGAATGCT
The DNA here is from genome assembly GCA_034699045.1 of Nanhermannia cf. coronata Gr-Ori-00579. Lineage (NCBI taxonomy): Eukaryota > Metazoa > Arthropoda > Arachnida > Sarcoptiformes > Nanhermanniidae > Nanhermannia > Nanhermannia cf. coronata Gr-Ori-00579. The sequence goes on along the minus strand of JAQIXA010002057.1, from coordinate 18,501 downwards.
CTATACGATCAAATATCAGTAGAGTCGAATCTACACTACTTGGCAATTTTTTTTTATCAATTCCACTTTGATCTTGAGCCCAAGTCTCAAGTCTCAAGTCTCAAGTCTCAATAATGTTCAATATACTACTATACTACGGAGGTTAGGTAAACGCCTCATAATTGTAAGCACCTAGAATTAAAAATTAATATCTCTATACTATGGATGAGCATTTAAAATTTAACCAGACCAGAGACCAGAGATCAAAATATTTGGTTATTTTTATACGAGTTTAAATTCATCCCTATATTGGTTGAATTTACTCCTATATTATTGATCTAATTTTACTCCTATTTAAAATAAAACAACATTTTTTAAAAATCCTATATTCTATATATCCTATATAAAAATCCTATATAAAAATCCTGCCCTAAACTAAACTAAAAAAATTCGGATTAATTTCTTAGAAAGGTAAAGTTAGACTAAAAATATAGGGGTAAATTCAATCAAAATTGTGATGCGATTAAATTATAGACTTTTTAACCTAGTTTAATAAGATCATTTTGTCTTAAAAAGGCTTTTAATTTTGGAGGAACTATTAAGTCAGAATCAATTTTCGAGCTTCTAAATTATTTTAAAAATTTGATTTCAATAGTTCGATTTTAATTGTTGGAACATCGATAATTTAAAAAAAAAATAAATACTACCAGTAATACTCGTACAAAACAAATCAATAAACCATAAGTATCCTACATATGCATAGGTACTCGTATATACAGGTTTTTATAATTTTAAGAAAAAATACTTTAGTCTGGTAGTCTAGTATGTAGTTACTCGTTTCTTTTTTTAAGATACAGATAAGAAAAAATACACTTTTTATTATCAAAAACAGGTAGACTTTTGGCTTAGTAAACAAATTATAAAAAAAGATAAAATTTCATATGATTTGTATGAACTATTGTACTACTACCATTGCAGGTTTCAAATAGGAAGGTACATTAGAGAATTTAGATAGAGATATCTGGATCTTTTAGTTAAATTAAAAAATAGTAAAACCCACCTACTAGATAATTAGTCAAAAGTGCTCCATTTACTTTTATTCTTATCTTTTGATTTTTATTAGGTATTTTTCCTCCTTTTTGCGTTTCAATTTTGCAAAAAATAAAAAAATTTAAATATAGACATCATAACATAACCTGTATATACTGACACTGTAAGCACATGTACTGATACTACCTACGAGAAATGAGTTTAAAAACAAAGAAATTAAAGCATTTTTTTCTTTCCTAGACCGAAACGGAAATTCCTTTTAAAAAAATAGGAAAATGTCTTATCTAATTTATCCAAAAAAAACATGAGTTTTTAGCTTTAAAGCCTACTATAGACAGTGCAGGTATACGACAGGAAGTTGGGATTTAAAGAATACCTTTAAAAATGATAAATCTACTTAAGTATACTACCTGAATATTTTTGTCTATTTAGGTTTGTGGATTCTGAGACATTTGCTAAATGAAAAGATTGTCAAAAAAAACTCGAAAAATTTCAGATAAATCAAGTTTAAATCCTAATCTTATAGGTTTTGCTAGAACCCTAAGGTATAGTACCTATGTATCTTAAAAGAATAGGTATAATCGATCGGTAAAAGTCGATTACATATAACTACAATGCAAAACATTGAAATTTTAATTTTCTAAAGATCTGACTGGTTAAAATTAGTGATTTTTGTTAAATATGCGTACAATTGTGGGTCATATAGGTAGGTTAAAATGTTTTAAAAATTTGTTCAAAATTTAGAATAGATTTTTACCTTCTAGATTCGTTTGGTCATTTTAATTTCAAAATTATTTTGTTCAAGTTTTTAATGATGATTCACACCCTAAATCAATCTCCAATAAAAAATCTCCAATTCCCTAAATCTCCAATAAATAATATCTCTAATTCCTAAATTTTTGTATTTTTAAAGTAGTAAGTAAAGTAGTAGTAAGCATTTTACTATTTAATAATTCAATAATATTCAATGGTATAATTCAATAAAATACTCGGTATAAATCAATACAAAATTTCAAAACACAACTTACTACTTAAATGCTTAATATTAATAAGTAATATAAATACAAAAATTTAGAAATTAAAAATATTTATTGGAGATTTTGGGAATTGGAGATTTTGGTTTTTGGAGATTTAGGGTCATCACCATAAATTAACTAGATTAGATAATTGTGAAATCAGACGGAGGATATGTTTTTTAACCTTCATTTGAACTCTATTATTTACAAGTTGAGTATAGGGATCAGATATTTTCTTTCTAAGTAAGTTGGGTTTGCGGATAGTTGTAATTGGTGAAAATTCCCATGGACAATCCATTCTGTCCGGGCATCGACATATCCTTGTGATAACCAATGGATAGAAAAATCTCTTTTCAACTAGATTGCAAACAGCTTCACTATTTCTACTTATTTCTGCTCCTCCATTATTAATATTATTTCCATGAAATGCTGACGATGAGGTCGTTGTTGACATTGGACATACTGGAATATCCCTTTCGCTTTTTTTCTAATTAAAAAAGAGAATATAGTTGGAAAGAAATATCCCGTTTTTGTATCATATTAATTATCAATAGAAAATAGTAAGATAAGATAAGTTATTGCTTACTTCATTCTGATCGGCTGAAGGGTATATAAAAAGGGATTCTTTGTATTTCTGGTCATTTGAATTGGATTTACTATCAGCTGAAGCTGAAGCTGAAATTGAGTCTATTATTGAAAATAATAAGAATAGTAATTTAAAAAATGTTTCCATTTTGAAGTTTCTTTCGGTTTTATCTCAAAATCTTTTATAGGTTCATATACATTTAGTATTTAGGTTTAGGTAGATAGTAGTATTTCCGAGAATACTAATTTTATCATTTAGTTATTTTTAGCTCTTATATTCCTTGGTAAAGTTTTATGTTTGGTACTTATATAAAATAAAGCAATGGTGTTTTTTTTATGTATTTTTAGGCCATGATGTCTACAAAAGCTCTGCTTCGTAACTTTTTCCGTGGTCGAGTTGAGTCCGCCTTAAATAATGAAATCAAAATGTTGACGGCCCAATGGTGTTCTACTGAATTTCAAACAAAAGCAAAAGCCTATCTAGAAGAATGCAAGTAGTAGTAGTTGACAGAAAATTTGAGTAAAAGAACCTCCAAAATATGGTATCTCTAGAAAATTTAATAAATATACCTCTAGGATAATTTGTGATAATTGTGATTGAATTTAATTTATGATTTTAATGGTAAGATTTTCTTTTTCCATAGAATAGAGTCTCTATTCTATATAATCTATATCAGCAGTTCTTGAACCCCTCGTTTCGTTTTTTTATAGAATTTAAGGTAGTAGCGGTAGAACAATTAAATCGAGAGAATAATGTGAAATTGTTACGCAAGATTATGATATTCATAAGGATAAGATTAATATTATGTTAATTAAAGAATACCTAATGAATCTATGTTAATTATTCAAGATCCCTAGACTAGTACATTTATAGATTTTAGATTATGAAATGATTTTAAGAATTTTGTCGTGCTAAAGAAGTACAAGTGTTTTTAACAATAATAATTTAGGAATTTGAGAGAGAAACTAATATTATGAATAGATTGATAAACTGTATGTATGTACTATGTTAAAAATGTTAAAATCTTATCGATATCGATATAATTACTATTTATTTAAAATTGTTAAAAATCGGATAGTAGTATAGTAGTTTCAAATTCAACGCTAAACTCTAATAAACCCTTTATTAAAATTTAAAATTGTAATAAATGCATACTTAGCAGCCTTTAACTTCTACTCTATATAACTTATAAGCTTAAACCCTTAAAAAATTAGTGATTAAAATTGAAATTTTGAGAACTAGAGTCTGTAGATTCCTATAAAATTAAATAGTCTTTATGATAGTTAATCATTTTTAGAATCTATTCTTGTGAGTTCGTGATTCTTGATGAATGAGATAAAAATGATTTTTAATTGTTATTAATTTTAAATTTTTTTTTAAATAACATTAAATATATACCTTTATGGTTAGTACCTTTAAATATTTATTATTTACGAATGTATACTATACAAGATATTTAGAATTTAGACTAGACAGAGTATTATCTTGATCTTGACTTGAGATAGGGCTTTTATTTGTAATCAAATCATCATGAACAGTAGGTACCTTTATAAATTATTTGTTATATTTAATTATTAATTAGTCTAATATACTTTAGGCTCATATGATAGGAAATTTAGCCAGGTGCTGCTTAACAAATTTATAGAAAAAAGTTCTAATTCTAATCTTAAGAGTTTGTGAAATTGTTAAAATTAGAAATCTTATAACCTAATAGTATTGATATTGTAAGTTTATTGAAAATTGATCCAAAATCCAAAAACGATAATTTAATGTAATCAAAATTGAAAATTTTTAAAGTTTTTCCACTCGCACTAACTCGAATTATGATTAGAATTAAGTATAGGAAAATGTTAAAATAATCAAATTAGTTAAGATAATAATTATACAAAATAGCTGTAAATGTGTATAATCGTATTAAAGTTAAAATTGAGTATAGAATTACTACTGCTGTTACATTATTTAAAAATATTTATAGTTAGTTAAAAATGAGTAGGTTAGATCTTATTATATAGTATGCTTTTTAAGAGAAATTGTAGAGCAATTTTGTTATAAAATAAAATAGGTCAGGTCATATAGGCCTGTCATATTGAATATTGACCCTTGAAAAAAATTAAAATTCTAATAAAAATAAAAACGCTTTTTATACAAAAAATTATAAGTGTAGGTAAATAATTGTGTTTCTAATTGTAGCATTATATTAGTGGATTACTAGATATCTGTAATATAGGGATATATCATTTATTTTTAATCACTAGATACTAATATTATGTAATTTAGTAATTACCTAAAATGCTAATTTAATTTTACATTTACTATAATTAATATTTTAGATAGAATTCGATAGGTAAGTAGCGCATATTACTCCAATTTTTGACTTAAAATTATAATTTTAAAATCTAAACTAGAACTAGATTTTGATTCGAATTTTTTATCTCTAAAAAATAAAAATTCTAAAAGTCAATTGTCAATCGTCTAATTGCTTACATAATTATTATAAAGAAATAAGAAACTTGATTAAATTGTCCAAAATATTGTTCTGGTGGTGGTGGTGATCCTGCTGGTCCTTGGATTTATATATAAAAAGTAAAGGAATTTAGGCAAGGTCAAGGTGAGGTAAGGATCATCTAAAAATTCTCAATTTTTTTTTTTACTTTAATTAAATAAAATAAACTAGGTACACTTGAACCTTGACACTTACACTGCAACTAACTGCATTATTAGTATTATACACATTCTATTCTATAAGTGCCCTACTACATACTAGTATCAGCTAGTAAGGACCATGGTACTGCTGCGGGGTGTTTATTATAAATTTTATACATAGTATCATAAAAAATAACAAGATAAATGTATTTATAATTTATTTTAAATACCTACTTGTCGTTTTTATTTTTTATTACCAGGTAAATTAAATTGGAATTTCAATAATGGCCGACGAACAATCTAAGGGTAATCTAAAGGTACGAAATGTCAACGCCACGACCACGAAACCGAAGGGTCATCGCAATCGGCCTAAACCGAAACCCAATGCCACCGCCACCATGAATAATTCCAATCCAAAGCCGCAGAAGACAATGGACCTGTCAGATGTGTCAATCGAAATTGTTGGAAATATAAAGACTGGTAGAAAAGTGATTCAAGAGCATTTTAATTTCAATCTTGATCAGGGTGATCAAAATGATGATGGGAATGGAAATAATAAGAAAATTTTTATGACAATGGATTGTGAAGGCCAAAATTTGGGAGTTAATGGACGATTAACCTTATTACAAATTAGTCTAAATGAAAAGTAAAATACTAAATTAATTGCAATTATTCCATAATGGTAATCATAATCATTTAACTTATTTTAATTATTTTTTTAAAGGACTGTTTTTCTATTTGATATTTTGACTTGTCCTAAACTTATTGATTTGCTTCAACCTATCCTCGAGTCAAAAAATATAGTGAAGGTAAAATTAATCTAAAATTAAATTAAATTTTTATGATATAAACTATCCAAATTAATTGTGTATTGACAATAAATGTACCTATATAATTTACATTTAACCCTTAAATATGATTTAATTCGATTATTTATAGATTCTACATGATTGCAGAGGGGATAAAGCAAATCTCAAAAAGGAATTCGGGGTCAATCTTAATTGTATTTTTGATACTCAAGTAGCTTACAAGCTTACTTTGGCTTCTCCAGATGCTAAAAGAATTGGATTTAATGCTCTCTGTTTACAATTGAATGTGATTGGGAATTGTTTGAAAGAAAATTTCAAGTCAAATATGAAAGTAGCAAAGTTTTGGAATTTTAGACCATTGACAACTGACATGATCAAGTAATTACTAAATACATCTTAAATTTTTCAATTTAACTTTTGATATTTTTTAAAGCTATGCTGCAATGGACGTTCTGTGTTTGTGGGGTGTATTTCATCAACTGGATCGAAACCTAGGTGCTGACGGAAGTCGATTGCGTGCTAATTTTTACAAAAACTGTGCAATATATTCTAATGAAAAATTGAATAATGCTGCTGCTGCTGCTAAAGGTTATGGTCGTAGTCCTGGTGGTCGTGGTGGTGGAAATAATAATAGAATATTTGAACAAAATAAAGCTACTCTGGTTTCTAAAGAAAATTGTGCTGAAATTCATCTCCTACGTGTTAAGAAAACTCGAGAAAATGCTATTGGAATTTCTGTACTACGAGATGAGAATGATGTTCATAAAAGTATTCGATATTTGGCCATATCTTCCTTAAGAAGGCAATCAGTTTTCGATCTTAAATTATTACCTCAAAACATGGTCGATAGAATTAAAGATTTGCTCAGATCTGATGGCTCAACAATGCTAACTAAAGTGATGTTCGACACTGAAGATATGGCAAAACTTGAGAATGACTATGGAATTGAAATATCGGACATTTTCCAAGTAAAAAAAGAATTTTGTCAGTTAAATCCAAAAGAAGCTACTGCAAAAGACTGGGATTTATTTACAATGTGCAAATATTATTTTGCAAATTTTCCAAATATGGTTGTCGATGAACCCAAATCAGCAAATTCTCAAACTATAAATCAAATCCAACAAGCAAGAGATAATTATATTTTGAAAACTCTCGAAGCTCAAATGAAGATGTTATTCTTCCTATATGAAAGGATTATTAATTAAAAAACCTAATTATATAATGCTTTAAATTCAATTAAATCGATAGGTCAATCATATACTAAATTATATAGGTACCTACTATACTATTTTTTATAATTTTTGACACATTTTTTTGTATTTTTTAGTCAAAAATAAACCTTCATTTCATTTTATTTAATGTCATTTATATCGAAGTAGATTAATAAATATTAAAAGTTAAAATACGTATAATTTTGTTTAATTAATTGTGTCTTAAAATTAAGCAGTCAATATCAATATTATAATATACAAAAGCTTAAGATAGTCAGTAGGTATGTATAATTTCAATTTTAGGATAGTTTATTTATTATTCATCTTTTCGAATTCTCTTTTTGTGGACCACTTTTTTTGATTTTTGTTCATCTTTTTTGTCAGTCACATCGGTCAGATTAGTCTCACTTCCTTTGCCGAGGAGTTCTCGAACGAATTTAAAATGGGATAAGAAACATTTCCAAATTATATACCAACCTAGTGTAATGTAAAAATGGTTTTTATCAACAATTATCAAAATAGGTAGGTAAATCAAAAGACTTACCAATGGCCACAAATAAGAGGACAAATATGATGGCTACACAAACACTTAACACACTGGCTAAGATTTCATTCATCCTTAAATAAATAAATAAAAAATAGTCAAAATCATTAGTTAAATTACAAATTTAATCATCCAGTATAAAAGCAGTTAGTAGTTACATACAGTATACTCTCTATATAACAACACCAAAATAAAGTAAATCTAGTGCCGTTATAGCACTATCTTGACCTTAATCATGTTAAACTGAAGCAAGTACTGAACTAATGAATGAATGTCAATTTAACACGAGTACATAATTAAGAATTTTGTAAAAAAAAAAACATACCTTACCCTTACCTACTTTATAAAGTAAAAATTCTGCCTTCTTGCTCACCTACAATTACAATAAAGGGGTGACGTTATATCGAGAATGAGCTGTAATTTAATTATGCTTTGATTTTATAATTAAAATTAAATAAGTATCTTAAATCTTACCTAATTTTGATTAAATTGTTTTAGTTTTGGAAATTTCTTCAACTTCAAACTTCAACAGAACTAGGGATAGGAACATGAGCTGAAGCTGCTAATTATTATTTAGGTGGGTATATCACAAAGTAAGTGTGGAGAAATTACTCTAATTACTTTATCTCTTGTAATTTGTAATCACATTTTAATTACAATTACAATACAATTAGCAAAATTTAAAAAAGGTTTTTTTTTTTTTTTTTTTTTTGAGCTTTTTTTGGCCCGCAAATACGCTTCTTTTATAAGCACAAGATTTTAAAAAATTACTAGGTACCAGAAAGAAAAGAAAAGAAAAAGAAAACTTACCCGAAGCCGTTTTTGTAATTTTTTAATTATTTCGATATTGAAATAATTGAATTGAGATGAGTTATAATTTTCGAGGAGGACCCCGTGGTGGTGGTGGTCGAGGTGGTCCAAGACCCCTACTTTATGACGATATGCGAGGTCCACCCAAAGGTAAAATAAAATAATGGTTTTATTTAGCAGTTCAGTTTCAGATTTATTTTTCATTATTGTTTTTAAATGATATTTGACCTTTGCATTTCTTTGGTTTTTTGACTAGTCGGTGGATATGGACGAGGAGGTCCACCAATGATGCCCAGAGACCGGAGTATATCACCAATTGACGATTATCGTCGGCCACCAGAGTAAGATTATATATTTTGTTAATTTTGACAGTTTTTTTCTTAAAGTACTAAGTAAGTTGCTTGTCAGTGTCAGTGCGGGTGATGTGGTCTATTGTAACCTCAATGGTCATGCTGGTTACCATTAAGCCATTGATCCTAGCCTTGTAGCCTTATAAACTAATATTTAATAAGACCATCTATCTATCTCTAGTTTTATTAAAACCATTTAAAACCATGTCTTTTTAATTTAATTTTAGAGAGCAAATGCCGATATATGCTAATCCAACTGCACCACCAAAAGGCGATGGTGCTAAAGTGCCCAATGATGTTGAAGTAAGGTTCCGAATGATTACATTATTTATTTTTATCTCTTCTTTTTAATCTGAATGCTTATTTCATTTTAATTTTTTTAATTTTGACTTAGATTCTGGTACTTGGCGAGGGTTTGACGTGAGAATAAATATTTGGATTCGTTTTTGATCTTTATATTCACTTAATTCAGTTCTGAAAAACCAAATTTTGCTTTTTGTTATGCCTCTTTACAATAGTTTTTAGATACATATCAGTACCTACCATACTTTTTATAAAAATTGGGGACATGATAAGTTTTTTTCAGAGTTGAATTTTGTTGGGTGCTTATCAATCTTATTATTTTTTGGTGATTAATTTCTATAATTTATCCTTGATAGTGATTATGCCGAAACAATTGAAAGACAAGTTCGAGACCTTGGTTTAAAAGTCGATTTAATGATCCCGAGAGCTGATGTTCGAATTCCAACATTTATCGAGTCAATTGCCTTAGAAGGTTAGTTTAGTAGCTAGATAATAAAAAGTAATTAAATTTTTTAAGTTGAATATCAATTTACAATTTCTATTAATTTTTTAAAATTATTTAGGAACAAAATTTGCGATAATTGTAAGACATGAAAATATGAGTCATCGAAGTGTTACAGGTATTAAAATACTAATTAATTATTAATTAAATTATACTACCTATATTTAGCATTTTCGATTATTTACTAACTATCCAATTCAATAATTTTTTATCTCTCTCTTAAAGTTCATGTTCTAAAAGGGTCAGCAAAACCTGAAGGTATTTCAAGATAAAAATTTTTAATTTGTCCGAGCATCTTATAATTTATAAGATTTATCAAGAACTATTAAATATTACTTCTAGAACATCGAAATATGCCATTAGTAACTGCTTATGCATTTATCAAAGAAAGATACTATGCGAGTCGTGCAAAGGAAATTGTTGCTCCAGTACAACATCCAATACATCCTCCAGCAGCACCTGCAACTACTGCCGGAGGAGGTGGGAGTGGAATTCCTGATAAAATAAAAAATATCCTTAGATTTTTAATTGAAGATAGACCATTGTCAGAATTAGAATATAAAATTGTCCTCGACTTTATTCGTGATAAAAGACGAAAGCAGTTGATTGCAGATGGACGAAATGAAGATTTGGAGGAAGAAGCAATTAAGGATCTTCAAGGGAAAATATTAGCAATTATAAATGGAAGTAATGATATTAAAAAACAGAAGATTGAGAATCCTCTAATAATGCCGGCAACCCCTATGGATCAACAATACGAACAACAGGTACTAGAAAATATTTTAAAAATTCTCTTTTTATTAGTGACTGTTGTGACTAACATTTTTTATATAAATTAGATGTCATTCAATAATCAACAAGGTGGTCGAATCGCTTCAGTTGCTCCTCAACAACAGCAATCGTATTTCTCTGGAATGGGCCGATAAGTATCTCAATTTTTTTACAGTTCTTCTTTTTTCATTGTATCTAAATGTACAAAAAGTAATTTTTTATCATTATTGTTGATTTCAGTTCATTAAAAATATAAATAGATTAATTTTTTTTTATCCACATCTCAATTTTAATTTTTTTATGATATGATATGATAATATAATAGAATAAAAAGTCCGAGATGGATATTTTGAATTCTAACCTCCAGATAATTTATCGATATATCGGAGGAATTCTCCTTTCCTGTCTCTCGGAATCAGTTTAGAGATCTGGATATATTAATTATTGAAAATAATTAGAAATTGATTCGGTATTTAGATATAGATACAGATATTATAGAGGTATGTATTTTTACCTGATGAGCAACATCATCACGTTCAGACTTAAATTTGAGAAATGCTTCTTTATAAAATGTTGTCGTTTCCTGAAAATAACCAAATTTTATTTGTTGATAACTTTAGGGACATACCTAGAGTTAAGTTCACTTACATTGAATACAGTGTTCCAAGGTGTTGGTTGAAATCCAAAGGCATTTTTAACCTGTTAAAAATTAATCAATTTGAGTACTATTCTAATAAAAATGATCATTTATTTACCTTCGAAATATCTAGACCACCGCGAGTAACTGACGGAAATAAGTTGAACTCGCCTTGGTAGTTGTACTGGACAGTCTGGACATCAAGCGTTTGAGCCATTTGGTCAAGAAATTCTTTCAAAGTCTTGGTCTCATCAAGTCCTAAGTTGTAACTCGTATTGAAAAGGCTCTTGTCACCTGAAGTGGTCCATTTTGTTATGGCCAGATTAACAGCCTGGGCTATGTCCTTAACGTAAACATATGAAGTTTTAAGATCCTTGACTTCTGGGGGTATATGGAGAGGTGTCTTCAAAAATTCGTAAAGTTCAATCCACCTTTTTAAAGTGTCAAATAAATAGTTTGAAAACAAAATATTTATTTATTTATAAATGCTTACATTTGATAAGTCCACCATCTTTCTGTTGTATCCCTTGAACCTATGACATCTGGAAGTCTGAAGATCAAATAAGTTGGGCCATTTTTGTCCCGTCGCCATTCTTCAAGAACTTCTTCGCCTAGTTTCATAAAATTTGCTTACAATTACAAACCTATAAAATGGTACAAACTAGAATTAGAAAAAGGTACCTTGTAGTTTTTCATCACCATAATTTTCCAGGTCATTAAGTCTGTCCTTTTCATCTTCGTCCTGGGGTCTTTGGTCAAATTCTTCTTTGGCCAATGGACCAACAAATTCTGAACAAACTTCATAAATGCTATCAGTACTGATATATATGTAAAGTCCAATCTTGTCATGCATCAACTCCAATGTAGTTTCCAAATATTCGGGTTTGTAGCCACTAATTAAAGGAATTCAAATTCAGTTCAGGTGTAGGTAAATATAACTCATTTTAAGTAGATACTCGTATTTGAAATTTCTACCTGAAGTCAATCAAAATGTCGAACTTTTGGTCACTTTTCAAAAAATCCAAAAGTTCTGGGCAATACTCCGGGTCACCATCCCTGCATTTAAATAGTAATAGAAGTAATTAAGTTAATTGAAAATCTAAATTAATTTTAGTTGAAATTACCTATCACAAGTGATGTGTTTGGAAATAAGAGGTCTAATCCTATTGAAACTATCCCAATACCAATTCCCCCTGGAATAAAAAATTCAAAACATAATTAAGTGCCTAAATTAAGCAATTTTAAATTTCTATCAGTAATCAGTAAATTACCTTGACACGAGGGTAATATTATGACGAGGGTTCTCCTCGAAAAGCCTAATTAACACTTCGGATCCGATAAAGCCATTCCCACCTGATTGACGAATTTGAAATTGATTTATTGGAACAAGATCCTTAAGTATTTTAAAACAGGTAATCTAATTAATAAATGGAACAAACCATAGGTTAGTATCGAAAGACCGGCTGATCCTTCTGTCCAAGTACCATCTCCTCCTCCTGTATTTTCTTCAGATGACATTTTACACAGTGTCACTAGTAAAATTACATATATAGATAAATAATACTTAAAATCGAAGATTTTTGACATTTTAAGACCTAAATATTATTATAAGAGACTGACATTTCATTGGGATTCCTAAAGCTAATTTATATTATTTCTTATAGACCTATACTCTTGTACCTAAGTAAGTATTATAAGAGTATAGCTGAATCAAGCGTATTCTGTAATCATTTTTTCTCATGGTTTTTTTTTTGGAATCTTGTTGACCTTGAAAGAATCCTATAGTCAGAATATCAGCAGTTCTTATACGAGTATTATTCTCAAACTTCAAAGTCATTTCAGTTGAATAGAGTTTACTAACTTCTTTTAAAAAAATCTAATATGTATAGGTAATCCTAATAACTACAGATTCTGTATTCAGTAATTCAGTATTCATACCATACCTACAGATACAGATAAAGGACACAGAATATAAAAGATAGAAATTTGATATGATAAATCCTAAAATTTAGCAAAATCTGTATGTATCTCTTAAAATATTCGACAGATTTGGCTGAAATTTTGCAAGAAGCTTGCTTTTACTCTTTAGTTTTGAGAAATATTAAAATTTTGATAGGTTGTCCCAACAAATTTTGACCTTTAAGGGTATTTAAATTATGGTATTTAATTTGCGAATAAAATGAAATATGGCACTAATGAGGACGACTCTTGCTCTTGTGATCTGATGACTGGGGTTATGTACGACTTTTTTTATGATTATGATTATTTTTTATTATTAAATTAAAGAGTAGATATTCATCCTTACATAACATTATGCATGCATTCATTGGTAAATATTTAAAGATATTAAAATGTCAGTTAGATTTATATCTCAGAATTTGCATTCAAATTCATATGGGAATGGGAATTGATTTTGTTCAAATTCGCATGATCGAATTCAAGCCAAGCAAAAAAGGTCGACTTTTTTTGTCACTCGAGACTTAATTATTATAGACTATATAGACTCTATATGTATAATCTCTCTAAAATTAACGAGAATTTCCATTTTGTAATTGGAATAATGATCTAATTACTATAAGCCTCATGAAAATGATTAAAATATTGGCTAGCTTACTGATACGTACCAATACCGTATACCTATATGTACCAATACCAAGAAATTATGTTGGTACTTAAGTACTAATGGTAAGTACTAAAATTAAAATGTTGTTGATCAAGCATTTTATTTCATTTACTTATAAACCTATACTTATATTTCACAGTTTATGTATTGAAAATGAGGTTAGTTTTATTTTAATTTGGATAAAGTGATGACTTTGTGCTATTTTTAAAAAGTTCTTATCAAATTATGAACACATTTAACTAACTATCATATATTTATAATTTTATAAGGTACCTTAATATCGAGATTATATCGTGGTAATCCAGCGTCAGCGTCCACTCCAAGCTCAGCTTATCTTGAGTTGACAAAAAAAAATAACGATGATGATTACTATTACTAAATATATTACTATGTAGGTACTATGTATAGATGATAAAAAATGAATTAATTTAAATAGATTCGCTTCGACACCAACTCCCTGACCCCAAAAACCCCCATTTATAAATAATTAAAATCATCCTCATTTCTAACTTAAACTAAACTTCTATAATGACTCCACAAAAAGTACATTTTGAAATTTGAGCTCGTGTTGTAAAGTCAACATTTAATTTATGCGAATTATTAATTTAATTTATGATTTTTGCAAATCTTAGCTTTCAAGATTGACCTGATATGACCTGCTTGTAGATGTAAAAATAGGACCTATCGCCTATCGAGCCAATCAAACCAAAAGAAATCGAATCAAATTTTTTTAATTGGTCATATTTTTTTTTGTAATTTCAAGTTCTTAAAACACGCTTTAACGATTGTTTAAAGCGATTAAATTATGATTAAATCATATTAATCGTAATTATAATTTTATGAATAGTAGGTATAGTATAGGCACTAGGCACCCCAAGTCCCTAGTAGGTAGTAGGTAGTAGGTAGGTACTAAATAATATTTAACAAATTATTAATAAGTAGGTACGATCGAGTAGTTTACTTTGTTTTGGCTAGACGAGCTCGTAAAATTTCTAATTAGGTAAGTAGGTACATTTAAAACCCTTTATTTTTGTAATCATTTCCCTATAAGGATTCTATTTCTATTCTACGAGAGCACAATTTTAGCATTATTTTTTAATAAAAAAATAATTGGTAATCGTTCAGTTCAGTATCAATAGTTTTTATTAAGTCGATAAGCATAATTATCTGCTTGTCTTTGCCTTTGTCTTTATATACACTATATTATAATTATGTGTATGTTTAAGGTACTTATTCCCTTGAAATATCAACAAAAAAGCCAACTTGGTTATATTAATGGTGGTGTAATTTAAAGCTTATTTAACTTTAGACTTTAGCTCAGGTCAGCATTTCTATCAACTTATAAAAATCTAAAAGTTGTCCAATTTCCAATTCCACAAATCTATCAATCGTCGAATTTCTTAGGACGAAAAACTTGACTTGGAAGTTGAAGTTGAAGCTGAAGCTGACTGAACTTCAGCTGCTGAAGCAGCTACTGCACTGTTGTAAAAAAATTTAATAAAATTTTGA
The DNA here is from genome assembly GCA_034699045.1 of Nanhermannia cf. coronata Gr-Ori-00579. Taxonomy (NCBI): domain Eukaryota; kingdom Metazoa; phylum Arthropoda; class Arachnida; order Sarcoptiformes; family Nanhermanniidae; genus Nanhermannia; species Nanhermannia cf. coronata Gr-Ori-00579. The sequence goes on along the minus strand of JAQIXA010002057.1, from coordinate 3,158 downwards.
CTTGTTTACCCCAAAAAAACCGAAATCGGTAATCGGTTGTTTGGCTTCAATTTGCGGGAGTTTAAAAAAATGGCTGAATTACAACAACCAACAAGTTCGTCTGCGAGCTCTGAAAGGTAATTAACTTTAAATGTCAATTAACTTGTCCATTAGCACATGTACCATCTATTTGACCCTTTAATTTGACATCCCCCATTTCCACATTATTCATATGGCATGATACACCAAAGGTTTTTTGTATTTTTTAAGCCGGTAAAAAAACAGCTCCTCGCTTTTTTTTTTTATATTTTTTATAAACAAAAACAACTTTTGTTTTTGTTTGACTTGTTTTAAACAAGTCAATGAACTTTTAACAATTTTTTTGTAGTTTAGTCTATTTAATTTAGCTCTGAAATTTCACATTTTGGTCTCATTTTTGTGTATTAGATCTCTGTGTTTTGAGATGTTTCAGATTTCAGATTCAGAGCTGAATTGTAAAAAGCAAGTTTTTTTTAATTAATTTTATTTTACCTGTTTTATAGTGGGGGGTACTATGACCAAAGCTACGAGTCCTCGTCCTCAACTGTCCTAAAGTTCCTAGATACTTCTGAGGAGGAGGGGGGTGACACGGATGCTGACCTCCAGAAGATCAAAGATGACGACGATGATAATGAAAGTGTTGAAAGCACCGAATCTTCAGGGATCCATGAACATACTGTTCGTTCGGGTAAACTAAAAAAATTTAATTTTGTCGATTCTTTTGCACAATTTATAGCATAGCCTGCCTAAGCTATGTATTCATTTTATTCAGCTCTGAAAAGCCATATTTTGGCAATTATTTTTTTTGTTATAGCTCAATGCAGAGCTGAGAATTTATGTATGTAAAAATGAAGCCAATATCGAGCTATTCAGAGCTAAATCAAATGAATAAAATGTTATTTGCTTTTAGCTTTTTACTCATTTTACTTTTGATGGGTTGATTATTGATTGCAAGTTATATTATAGGGACAGCTAGTCGAACCGGAAGTAGAAGACAGAGGACCATTTCACAGAGTAGCACTAGACCAGCACCGATTCTGAGGAATTTGACAAGGACTATTTATACAGCTGGACGTAAGAAGCCTTAAATTTTAAATGATCATTTATACAACTCATTATTGTTCTTTTTTAAGGTCCACCGTGGTATGATAGTCACGGAATTCACGTTCAGCCTTGTGTAATTGGAATCTCAGGTGCTTATAATTTTTTATAATTATGAATTATTTTGTCATTGTCCCTTTTGTAAATTTTGGGTTCTTGTTTAGGTGGTTCGGCTTCTGGGAAAACGACGGTTGCTGATAAAATAATTAAAGATCTTAATATCCCATGGGTGACGAGGCTATCCATGGATTGTTTTTATAAAGTAAGTCGTACAATATATTATTGGTACACTTGTATTTGTAATTGGCATTATATTAAAGAGTAAACAAAAACAGATCATCATTGACCATTGTTTTATATATTTTTATATTCATTTTAGGTTTTAAATCATAAACAACATGAAGAGGCAGCTCGGAATGAATATAATTTCGACCATCCTGACGCCTTTGACTTTGAACTTTTGATTGAAACCCTCAAGAGATTGAGAGAAGGGAAAAAGGTCGAAGTTCCAGTCTATAATTTTGTTACCCATAAAAGGGAAACCAATTCAAAGACCATGTATGGAGCAAATGTTATTATTTTTGAGGGGATCCTTACTTTTCATAGTATGGAAGTTTTGAAGGTAATTATTACAAACTTGCATATAAATAAGCTTGTAATAAATATTGGTTAAAATTATCTATTTACGACTTGCTTTTCCCTTTTAGTTATTAGATGTAAAGGTATTTGTTGATACTGATGCTGATACGAGGCTTGCTCGACGACTTAAACGTGATATAATGGAACGAGGTCGAGATCTTGATGGTGTACTTAAACAATATAATCAATTTGTTAAACCGGCCTTTGATTCCTATATTGGTAAGAGTTGAAAAAAATTATTTATTTTAGTGATTGATAAATTAAATTGTAGCTCCTCAAATGGCTTTTGCGGACATAATCGTACCACGTGGGGGTGATAATGAAGTTGCAATCAATTTAATTGTTCAGCATGTTATTAGTGAGCTTCAATGTAGAGGGTTGAAAGGTATTTGTAATTTTCGATCTATTATAGGCATAGGTTTTTAATCTGATCAAATATTTAAAAATTCTAGTTCGAGAAAAGCTTGTCGACAGTTTTTGTCCGAATGGTCAAACTTTTATTCATCCTGAATCATTATTCATTTTACCACAAACTAATCAAACATTGGGTCTGCATACTTTTATCCGCTCGACGGAGACTCCGAGAGATGAATTCATTTTTTATTCAAAAAGACTTATTCGTTTAGTTATTGAATATGCATTGAGCTTAATGCCATTTAGGGTAATCCTCTTAATTAAACATACTTACCTTTAAATTAAATATGTATTCATAATGCAGTTATAATTTCATTTTTTTTTGTTGTTTTTTTAGGATGAGGTTGTTGAAACTTCACAAGGTTTTAGTTACAAGGGTAAAAGTGCTCTGGTTAAAAATATTTGTGGTGTCTCGATACTTCGTGCTGGAGAAACTATGGAACAAGCTCTGAGTGAGGTCTGTAAAGATATCCGGATAGGAAAAATCCTCATTCAAACCAATGTCAAGACAGGAGAGCCAGAACTATACTATCTTCGTCTGCCAAGGTTTGTTCTCTCTCTAAATCTTTTTCTTTATAATTATTATTAATTCCTACTTATATACCACTTATATTGCAATAGGGACATAGCAAAATTTCATATTGTATTAATGGACGCTACTGTTTCGACTGGTGCAGGTACATTACTACTTGATGAGATTATTTATTTAAGTAAAAGTATTATAAGAATCTTAATTAAAAATTAAAATGACTGGTTTTTTAGCATCTATGATGGCCATTAGAATTCTACTAGACCACGATGTTCCTGAAGAGAATATTATGCTTCTTTCTCTTTTAATGTCCGAAGTTGGTGTTCATGCCATTGCTTATGCGTTCCCTCGAGTCAAATTAGTTACAACAGGTAGCTTGAATAATTAACATTCTCATAAAATATTTACAAGTTGTAAAATAATTGATATACCTTACCTACCTATTTTTTATTTATCT
>JAQIXA010002056.1:0-19981 GCA_034699045.1 Nanhermannia cf. coronata Gr-Ori-00579 | reverse complement strand
CATCGTAGTGATGCGTCCACCCTTTGGAATTTTTCAATTCGGTCTAATAAAACATGCGACTTTTATGCGACTTTTATTCGGCTTTTTTCCCGTTGGTAGCAAAATAAGCAAAAGCCAAAAAATCCGATTAATTGGAAACTTGAATCAGCTATGAAATACCTAATTTTGGCTTTAGTTTTGTACTTTTATTATTTACTATTGAAAAATTTTGAGGTTAGAAGTCAAAATTAAGTATTTCGAAGCTGATTAAAATCTATAGTTAGTAGGCTATTATTAAGAGCTACTTTAAACTTTAAAAATATCAAAATTTTGCAAAAAATGACCTTCAGAAGACTCAGAAGTAGTAAAGTCCTTCGAAACGAAGCAAGAACATTGTTTTTTATCTATTGGACAATCCATTGGGTATTTATCATTAAAACAAATCGACCTAAAGGTCAGCCCAGTGAAATTCAAACTTAAAAATTCATCCAACTTTTGAAGAAAAGTTGGTCGGCCTGGTTTATTTTGAACAGCTTGCTGGACAAAAGGGTCCCAATACATTTGATACAAATCTGGATCACAATCTTCACCAATCATTGCTACTATTTCTTCTTCAGCACTTTCAACTTCACCATCATCACCACCATTTTCTTCAGACTCTCCAAATGAACAATGGACTAAAGTTATGAATATTATTAAAAAGTTCAAAGATGTTGGAAATTTCATTTTACTCGTTTTTTTCGGTTTTTTGATTTTTGAATTCTTATTAAACTTTGAGAACATAGTAACAAATTTTTAAAAATTACAAAATCTTTAGTTTCTAACTTACTAATAACTCTCTAAACTTGACTTGGATTTACATTTTTTGGTGTTATTTTGACCAAAATCCAGGATCAGGACATAATGACCAGGCTCTTGAGGCTCTTAAGATTTAAAGTTCGCCAATGTTTTAAGAATAATGTATTCTGTTATTTGATACTTTTTGCTTTGTTTTCCTTTTTATGTTTGAAATGTAAGTTATCTTTTAATGAACCTATATCTAACTAAAAAATGCATCTATCTAATTTGAATAATTTTGATTTTTGAAGATCTTATAATAACTGAGAAATTGGAGAAATTAGAACAAGATCGACTTGAAAAGATTTCAATCATCAATGAGAATGTTTTTAGAAAAAGTTCAAGTGTAAATGCGAGTGAAGAAGATTCAGATATTGGCCAAAATCTAAAATGCATTTTTCCTCAACTACCCCTGGACAATCCAGAAATTACGCATGCACTCAGACATATGGGCCCAATTATATGTCCTGGATTTGACTGGATTATCAGTAATGGGACACATGGTTTGGTCAATAAATCAATTTGGAATATGGACAATTCAAAGAAACATTTTGATTGTACTTTTAAAGGTAAATTCAAAACAATATTCTAAATACCAAAACTGAACATTTGTTTGAATATTTATAGAAGTTCATCGAAATCGGAGTGATTTCCATACAAAAACCGTACTATTAGGTACTGCTAAAGTGACAAATGAAACGGAGATACTTTTCAAATTTAAGAATTCGGATTTTGTTCAAGTTAAATGTACTACTGATTCTTTGGGTATTTTTGGAAAAAAGTGAGTCCTTCCGATTAATTAAAATGACATAAGTAGGGTAGGGTACAGGTTGAAAACAGACACTTGGACGAGTATAAAATTTCACTCGATTAAGTATTTCAATTTTTGGAAAACCTATTATGTAATATCTAATACATTCAAGTGTCTCGAGTCTAGACTACTCGTAGTTCAACAGAGTATTTTTTTTTAGTTATTTTAAGTTCTTCAAAACATGAATTATCTTATAAATGAGAGATTTTTGAATATTTTAGAACCCGTAAAAACTGGTCAGCTATTTTAACCGGAATTCGGTCAAACATCAAAATACCAAAAATATCCGAAAGAAAAAGGCTAAATATCCTCATATGGGCAACTGATGTATGTAATATAATTTCATATGTAATCATATGTATTATAATATTTATGTAATATATACAATATCCAGTCAATGTCCAGAAATATGTATCAAAGGAAGCTGCCCAAGCTCTGGAAATTTGCTCATGAAAGTGTAGGTGGTGTCCTTTTAAAGGGGTATAATGTTTATGGCGATGGGACCCTAATGGCTCTTGTACCAATTTTAACTGGACATGTAGAACATGGTATGTGATTCATATCAAAATTTCCAAAAATTATCAAATTTTTTAAAAAAATTTAGAATTACCCGAAGTTCAAAGGATAAAATTGCCAAATGCGTTCTTTGTCGATACCTACCCTATGATTTGGAAAAATTTGAGAAAAAATTATGGCTACCTTACAGGTACGTTTACAAGTCACAATTCAAAGACATTTTGAACTTTTTTTTTCGGTTAAAACCGCTGTTTACACTGAACAAAATTCTTAAAAAAACAAACTTTTTAAGGTTATTTGGAAGATCAACCAAATCTTGGTTCTTTTACCTACAGATTGAATGGTTTCAATCAAACTCCAACTGATTTTTACATGAGACCATTTTTTCAACTACATGGATATACAGATTGTTCAGGAGCCAAGCCATTACACTTGAAAATGATTGAATATTTTGAACAAATTCTCAAACATGAAGAATTTTTACAAATTCCGAAATTTTTACTCAACTTCCATGGGGGGCTCTCACACGGTAATGTGAATGGGATTGAAAGCGCTGACCAAGATTTTGTCAACTTATTCCAGAGATTGAAATCTCAAAATATTCTCAATGAGAGCATACTAATACTAATGGGAGATCATGGTCAAAGAAATATTTTCAGGTCGGTAGTTTTCAAATTTTTGTCAATTTTTGGCAATTTTTCGCAATTTTTAGTGTTTTTTTTAGAGATTCTCAGCAAGGTAAATTGGAGGAGAGGATGCCCATGTTTATGTTCATTTTTCCAACTTGGTTTCAAAAATCTTATCCAAAAGCTTATGCAAATTTTCTGATCAATTCTGAGAATCGATTGATTACTGCATTTGATATCCACGAGACACTCAAGGACATTGTTCGAATAGACCAACTAGGTGATGAATATTTTGAGCAAAAGAATCTGTTGGAATCTCGAGGTATGAGTTTATTTCGAGAAGTTCCAGCAAGTCGAAGTTGTTCAGATGCTACCATTGAAGACCACTGGTGTGCCTGCCTTAAATGGAATGTTCTAGATGTCAAATTACCCATAGTTCAAAAGGCTGGACTTGTAACTAAATCTAAAAATTATTAATTTTTCTAATATAAAATTTTAAAATGACAAAATTTTCCAGGCATTTGTCCAGTATTTAAATGACATTATATGGACCACCTCTGAAAAACAATCTGAAAATGTGATATGCTCTAATCTAACTTTAACAAATGTTAAATGGGCAGGAAACTTATTTCAAAGGAATTATCTTGAGAAAAATACAAATGACCTACTGAAAAAAGAGACGAGTATTTTAAAAATGCAAATAAAACTGACGACTTCACCAGGTGGTGCCATTTTTGAAACTTCGTTTGAACTGGATCTCGACTCGAATCAGTTTCATTTCAAGGTAAATTCATCTAGAAATTGACTAAAAAGTGATATAATTGTGTAATTTTTGGCATTTTTTTTTTGTATAGGAATCAGTTATTAGTCGAATCAACAAATATGGTGCTCAGGCCAAATGTATTGAATATGACTCCAAGTTGTTCAATTTGAGAAAATATTGCTTTTGTTTATCTTTGTTAGCAGATAAAATTTTTGAATAAAACTATAGAAAAAGTTTGAATTTTTATTTGTACTCATATAATCACGTCAATTATCGTTCATCATAATAAAGCAGTATTTTAGAATTAAGTCAAGTGAGGTCAAAATTTAATTGTAGATAAATTAATGTAATATTAGTGTAAATGTCACACCCAGCCTTTCCATATCTTCCGACTCATCCGACTCCGACGGTCAATTCAGAATATCCGATTACGCCATGCCTGTCCCATCTTTTCAATCACATTGGCCAGGTTCTTATTGATCTTTCGTATCATAAAACAAAAAAAACTAAATTTATGACATTGATATTGATAGGTATACGAGCAAATGAGCAACTGGGACAATTTGTCACAACTCATGTCCATGAACACCACAAACGGACTTGTTAATGGTCAGGTTCGAAAAATTTTGCCAATTCTATTTTTGAAATTTAAAATATACCCTCATTTTCTTGCTTTGAGTTACAAAAGGAAAGCTCTTGGTTAAAATTTTTATTGCATTTTTATCAAAAACGGTTAAAGGTAGATTAGGGATAGTTTGGAAGGGTTATTCCGAACTATCCCTGTTTAGAATAAAATAATTGTTATTTTGATCTAAAATTTTGCTAAAATATAGAGATACTGGTACCTCTACTGTAAGCTTGGCAATTTTTGGGTGGCGGGCCATGGTAGACATAGTGGCATGTGTGGCTGCGCAAGATGTCTACCATGGCTCGTCACCCAAAAATTGCCAAGCTTACAGTAGAGGTACCAGTATCTGTAATCTCGAGCAAAAATAATGTCAAAATTTTAACTTGTTCATCCTAAAACATCCCTAATCTATCCTTATAAATATGATCTAAGCAATCCGTAGATCAACAAGTATCTTATTTAACATTTTTTTGCATTTTTAGCATATATGTCAAGGGACATTACCCTACATGCCTCACTACAGAATAAATTGGAACCCATATTTCAGTTCTGGTATGAGAGACTATTTCGAGGCTAAAGGGACTAAGAAAGGTGTTTGTAGAAAAATCCGAATGATCCCGAATGCATTGGGTGGTGGAGTCCAGGCTTTTTATGATGAAAGAACCGTCTTTTATGAAAAGAATGAAGATCAAAACGAAGATCAAGAAGGTGATGATAAAAAACCGAAAAAGAAGCGAAAAAAGAAAGCTAAAAAGCATAAAACAAAGTCAAGATCGAGGTCAAGATCAATGTCAGAGTCAAAGTCGGTGTCAATGTCAAGGTCGAGATCACAATATGAATCTGATAGCTCGATTATTGTGAGAGAAGAGCCTCATTCTTCGTTTAAAGAGGAGTCAAGATCAAGATCATTCGATCCTGATAATTTACCATCAGCACCAAATTCAGCTGCAGGGTCAGGTTCTTCTAAAGGTCGAAGACAAAGTTCAGCATTTGCTTCATTCGAAGTTGGTGAAGGACTTTTAGGTGGTTCTAAAAAAGGTGAGAAAAAGTTGAAAAAAGAAAAAGTGACAAGTTCTTCAATTTTAATCGAAGATGAGGATCATGAAGAAGTTTCAAAATTAGCTGAAGAAACATCGAAAGAATCAGTTGAAAACATTGTGGAATCATCAGAAATCAAGGAAAATCCTAGCAAATGTCAAACTGTCGGTTATGTTGAATTTCCAACTCAAAAAGAATGTCATTTATATGACAAGAAAGAGGATGGTGCTGAGAACAATGAAGACTCAAAGCCCAAAATGAATTGGGTCGATGATCCCTGCAGACCTGAAACGAGAATGTGCATCCCAGACCATTTGAAATATCGGAACAAATACAGATCTGAATTGTACAAATGGTGTTCAGATCCATGTGGTAGTACTGAAACTGCAGTTGAATTACCACCAGAATCAGAAAGACATCGTAAAATTCAATATGAATATATGAATCATATGTGGAAGTGTTATAAAGAAGTTCCACTCTGCTACAACAGTACTAAAGGGATGCGAGTTATCAGGACTGATTTGGATAAATATCGTCGAAAATGTGATCAAGTTATATTGGTACAAGAAAATGGTTCGAAATCAAAAAATGAAGATTCTGAAGGGAGGTCAACAAGTCGACAAAAAGGGTCAAATGCTTCCAGGTCAAATTCAAGAAGCAATCAAAGTCAAAATAGCAGCAGCACTTCTAAAATGGATCAAAATCGAGGATCCACTACTTCAAAATATGACAGAAATCGAGTTTCGAGTGCTTCAAATTCAAAATCGATTTCAAGAAGTAATCAAGAAGCAGAAAGTTCGAAATCAAAACCAAGAAAAGAAGTTCGAAAAGATTGTCATCCTGCTCCTCGGTCAAAAAATGCCCAGAATTCCAAAAATGACCGAAATTCCAAAAATGCATCAAATTCCAGAAATTCTAAAAATTCCAAAAATGATAAAAATCAGGATGATGATGAAGATGGTGAAGATGAAGAGCCAGAAATAGTTGAAGATGAATATGGATCTTATGATGCAAATGACCCAAGGGGTACTGAAGCTCGACGTAAAATGAAGCATCAAAATTCGACTGAATCGATGAGGAAAAGGCGAGAAAGATGCAATCGAGCTCGTGAAAGATGTCTAAGAGAAATGAGATCTTATGAGAGGTTTGTGATTCCAAAAAAGATACGATCTTGTACAGCCATAAATGAAGCCAAGGCAAGAGCCATTCGAAGAAAGAAGGAACAGGAAAAATGTCGAAGAGCCAAAACAGCTGCTGTACACCACCACCCTGACGATGATTGTCATCCAAAATATTCAAAATATTGTGCTCAGAATTTCATCAATTATTGTTGTGAGCCATCACTTTCGGATTCGAACTGTTCTGAAAAATCAGATGTTTTTGAGGTTGAAGATCAAGGTCAAGGTCAAGATGGGTCAAAATCTCTAGATAAAAGTACAAATTCCAGTTTAAATGATGATTTTGAAAAATCTGATATGAAATATGCGGCAACTTCAAGTGTTCAAGCCTCAAGTATGGAATATGGCGAAGGTTCAATGTTTGGCGATAATACCTCACTTTTTGACCAAAAATCGCAAAGTAATAGTAGTAATGGTAGAAGAGGATCAGTTCAAAGTTCAAAAGTAGCTCCAGTCTCAAGTAAGTATGCACGTAAGTTTAAAACATCTGGTGAGATTGATTGGAAATCTACGAAAAAGTCATCTTTTAATGAAAATGAGTCATTTCTACCAATGAATAAATCAGATCAAAATCAAAGGTCAAGAACCAGGTCATCGAGTCTATCAATCGGTGATTCAAGTTCAAGAAGGGGATCTGCAGTTTCAAATCCTCGGATTCAAATGTCAGATACTGATCGACATAAACGAAATTCATTTGCTCGAGATTGGCATGATTTCTCAGCACCAAGAAAACATTCTCGTCCAGTCGAATCCATGAATGATATGCCACCACCACCTGGTTCTGGTGTCCAAAAACCAAAACCATCAAAATATTCATCAAAAAATAGGAAAAATGTTCAAAAGTCCAAATCCAATCCTAGTAAACAAGATAGCGGATTTGATGGAGATTTGCCAAAATCGAACTTGATTTATTCTGACTTTTATGATTATGATGTCAATCAAAATCTCACAAAAATTCGAAAAAGCATTTCGACTCCAAAAAGTAGACACTCATATCAATCCAAACCTTCAAAATCAAATCAATCCAAACCTTCTTCAAAATCAAAATCACCATCATTTTCCAGTTTTGAATCCTCGAGAAAAAAACCAAATCATCAGCAGTTGACTAGAGAATTTTCAAGAAAATTTTCAAAAATAAAATCAAGATCAAGTTCTTCAACATTTTTTAGAGGTTCAGCAAGTTCATCAACGATCGTTCGTAGTCTTTTTATTAGGTCAAAATCAAGATCATTAAAAAACCAAGGGGGTGGTTCAGGCAGTTCTACAAGTATTTTAAGACCATCAATGCTCAAATCGATTAGTAAACTTGACACTCAGAAAAGTCTAGAAATCTTGAGAAAAAAACCAACAATAATTTGGATAATGGGTCAACAGCAAAAGGCAGGAGGTCAAGATAGGACTAATTATTGTATTCAATTGTGTCAATTACTTAATTTCAAGTATATCAATATGGACAAGGTGATGGAAAAATGGTCAAAAATCTACCAAGTTGGAAATATAGGTCAAAGTGATACTGGAGAGCATGATGATTTTGGAGGTCAAAATAACAAGAGTAGTAGTTTTGACAGTATTGACAATAAGCGACTCAAAAGAGCTAAAAATAATTTGATCATGTTGAATAAACGAAGAAAACTTTATGAAATTGCCAATTACCTGGAGAAAAATCCAAATGCAAGTTTACCACCTGATGTCATTAATATTTTGATCAAATGTGCAATTCTGGAACAATTTCCGGCTTATAATGGATTCCTTATAGACTCATTTCCTTGCAGGTAAATGACTATAAAAATAATTTTTCAGAAAATTTTTCAAGTACCTACCTACCTAGATATAAGGAAGACCTCATCAATACCTAAAAAATTTTCAAAATTTCGATTATTTCTCTATATTTTTGACTTTTGGCAAAATTAAGCGCCTAAAATTGATCTGAAGATTAAATTTAGACCAATTTTTGGGAGGTTTCATTTTTTTAACATTTTGAAGGCATTTTCTAATGACATTCTCCCCATAAAATTCTCAACTTGATAATGAAAAAAGCCCATTTTAAATTTTTTGACTGATTTGCTTAACATTTTTGACCATTTTTGAAAATTTAGAGGTCTGAAATCTGATATTAGATTAGACCTCGAGAAAGTAAGAATCCATTTTTTTCGATATTCTCAGCGTTTTGACAAGAACCTTTAGTGATTTTAGAAGCATTTTCTAATGTCTAATGATATTTTTTAATAAAATTCTCAAGTTTTTAATAACAAAAGTCAAATTTCCAATTTTTTTAGTGATTTTCCTCAACTTTTTAGAAAAATCCTCAAATATTTTGGATTTAGAGGTCTGAAATGGATCTAAAGTTAGATTAGAGATCCATAAAACTGATTAGACGAGTTTTATAAGACTCATAAGTCCATGATTTTTTTCAATATTCTTGACTTTCTGAATCAATTTTAGAGGCATTTTCTGCAAAAATTCTTAACTTTTTGATCAAAAAGTCAACTTTTAAGTTTTTCGATGAATATTTTCCAAAATATTTGAAAAATTAGGTTCAAGAACAAAATCACAATGTCTTAAAAGTCAGAGATTTTCTAACTTTTTGAAAATTTTATAGTCAAGAAGAATCGGATTTCTTCATCAAGACCTTTTACCAACCCTCCCTTGTATTCTACTTCTTATCGAATGAATGGACTCAAAACAAAACTCTTGAGCCGAAAGTCCAAACCCCGACACTTTTTCGAAGAACTGCCGAATATTCAGAAAGAAATGTTGAAAAACTTTGTGCTCAATTTACTCGAGTTGGGGTCAAAGTGCTCAATGCATCGGAATTGTCAGAGAGAAAGATTCAAGTTTTGAATAATGCTGCTCTTGCTCTCATCAAAAAGTCCAAAACAAAACTTCAGCAGACTACTACAGGTATCAATACAAGCTACAAAAATATCGTTAAATATGGTATACGAGTATTATAATTTAACGAATGTTTTTTATAGGTGAATCAACTTCTACAATCAGTACAAGGGTATTGATGGATTCAAAATCAAGAAAATATATTTCAAAATCTTATAAAAAAGCTTTATCTAAAGAAAGACAAAATTGAATAAAATCTTATCGAAATTCTTATAATACAAAGTACCAATCAAAGTCAAATACAAATCAGGTACAACCATTTTAATTCCAAGATTTTGATCACCTTACTACTCGTAGTTGTAGGTAAGCATCTTAAATACAATGTATTGTAGGAGAATGCAAAATTAAATATTTAGCTCAGAAAAATCCCATTTTGACTTTATAGAATTTTATACTAGGTAAACCGAGTATTTTAAAGCCTAGATAATAAAAAAATAATTGATATCAAAACGGTCTTTGATAAAGAATTTGAAGTCATATTCAGAACTAAAATTAATAAATGGAATGAACTTAGGATTAATTATTCTTTTTACAAATTGAATTAATTTTAACTCTATTGTGGCTGAATTTGCCCCTATATTTAACTTTATCCCTGTATGAAATTAAGCCAAAACTTTTTTTTTAGTTTAATTTAGGATTTTACAATGATTTGGGTTAATTTCATACAGGGGTAAAATTAGACCAAAAATATAGGAGTAAATTCAACCAAAATATGGATAATTAGGATTTATACATGTACAATCTATAAATGGTAAAATCAACAACTAAATAGTTACAAGTAGGTAGGATCCTACAAAACACACTAACAATGATTTCTTGCAAAAACTAAATTGCAGTCTATTTAGGCGAAAAGAGCAAAAATTTTGATCATTTTTTGACAATTTTCTGGTAATCAAAAGTCAACGAGAAAAATCACATTTTCAGCTCCTAATAAGTCGATTTTTTCCAAAACACAGTAACAATGAGTATCCTACAAAAATTGGTTAAATTGCAGCCTATTTAAACGATTTTAGCAAAAAATTTGAGTTCAGCTACAGATTACAGATCAGGTCAAGAAATATAAAAGGCCTTGATAGAATTTATAAAGGCCTAAGAAATATTTCTAAATTCCAAAAAAAAGTTGGGTTTAAATTTGATATCATAGGTTACATGAAAAATAAGCCAAATCAAAGCCTCGAATTTTTTAAAAGTACTTAGGTACTAGATATTTGACTATTTACTATTTGAATTAAATTTAAACTTTGAGCTATTTATCAGTACTTGTGCTAGTTTATTCTATCTTATCTCGACAAGTAGGGCATTATACCAGAGTTCAAGTAATACTTGAGCTCTCAATCCTCAATCAGCTGGTGTTTCAATTTAAACATATAAATTCGCTTATATGAATTTTTCAGCTTATAAAAATGCAACATTTGGTTTATTTAAGTTACTAAAAACTAATTATTTAAAACTCCCCAAAATATTTATACAAATGAATACTCCAATAATTCGGACTCAAAATGGACTGGTTCAAGGGCACACTCTCGTGTCCAGGTCAGGGGTGAGATTCTCCGCTTTTTTGGGCATTCCTTATGCTAGACCACCTGAAAGATTTAAGGTAATAATAACTTGAGATTATTTTTGGAATTATTACAAAAATAGCCAATTTTAAATTTTTTTTCAAAGCGATCACAACCAGCTGAAAACTGGATTGGGATCAGAGACTCAACAGGTTAAACATAGACTTTAAAATTTTTGATGTAATCTAAAATGAATGATCAATTTGATTCAAAAATTTAGATTTTGGTCCAAGGTCAATTCAACGTGATATTTTGGGGATTAGGGGCTCCGAAGATTCTCTATATTTGAATGTTTATACACCTGTTGATGTAAGTCATTCATAATTAATAAGTATTCCTGACTTTATTGAAAAAGTGTCCTAAAATTGAACTAGAAAAACAGTTATATTATATTTGACCAAACTTTGACATTGTTCTTATCAAATTTATGGTATTTTACTACTACGAGTATATATTTAGAATTTAGATATTATAGTCCAACTATAAGCCATAAACTTATGTAGGTGCCTAGTATGTAAAAATTGTTTAACTTGATGCAAGTAAGACTTTTGGGTCCAGAGAGAATAAAATATTTCATTCAAAAAACCTATAAAAATGAAGTTTGTGACCGTGTTTGTTTTCATAAAAATTCGATGAGATATTTGAGGTCAAAGGTCGCTATTTTTGATTGAAAAAATCAAAATTTTCAATGGCAGATTTAGACTTTTAACCAACCAAAAGGTTAAAAGTCTAAATTTTTAAATTTTTTTCAATAAAAGTGACATTTGACCTAAAATGTCTCATCTTCAATGATGTCATCGAATTTTTACAAAAACAAACAGTCCTCAAGAAGTGAATTTTTTTGCTATTTCAAATAAATGTAGAATACTCTGGGCCCAAAATCAAACCTAACATCGAGTATATTGGCCAAAATCAACTGATTTTATGCAATAGATATCATTCAAGTTTTTTTGAGAATTTATGGTATTTTGAGATCTTATTTAAGTCCTAAAAGTTACCTGTCTGCCTAGCACTAACTACGACATATATAAGTGCTTCTATATAAGATTTTATGTCAAAAAACCAGGCAACTTTGTATAACTTTGTAATTCTTTATCATACTTCTGTAAGATTCTGATGACTTTAATTGACCAAAATTGACCGATTTTATGCTAAATTTTTTATTAAAATTTACATTACTCGTATTTTGGCTCTAATTGTCTTAATTCTTGTACTATTTCAGCTTGTCAAGACCGATTTAGAACTTTTGCCAGTTTTATTTTTCATTCATGGTAAGAAATAAAGGAAATTCTTTCAAATCTAGTAAGTAATTACTATACTAAATACTACCTATTACGATAGTTAAATACATAGGTACTTAAATGTGGTTTTTTTAAAAAGGTGGTGGTTTTATGTTTGGGGCTGGCTCTGAATATGGTGCAAGGATTCTAATGGACAAATCAAATGTCATACTAGTCACAGTAAATTACAGATTAGGAGTCTTTGGTATACTCGTACTATCTAATTAATTGAGTATCTTGTCATTTAATTAACTTTTGAAATTTTGATTTTTTTAGGATTTATGCATACATCAGATGGAAATATCGAAGCAAATCTCGGACTTAAAGACCAAGTCCTATCTCTAAAATGGGTTCAAGAAAATATTTCCAAATTTGGTGGTGATCCCAAAAGGGTAGGGGTACTTACTTTTTAAGTCCTTTATTCTATTTTTGACCTTTCAATTTTTATAGGTTTGTATATTTGGAGAATCTGCAGGTTTGTCCAAAAATCTAAAATTCGATATATGAAATCCTACTTTTCTTTTGATTTTACATACGAAATCTAGGATTTCAAAATTGAAATGAAAATATCGCTAAGATTTGTTGTTTATATAGGTTCAGCTTGTTGTCACTATCATGTCTTATCACCTATGAGTAAAGGTATGCTAAAATAAAAATATTTTGTAATTTCTTTCTAAAAACATATTGACTCGTACACTAAGGTTTATTTCAATCTGCAATTCTTCAAAGTGGGACAGGTATGCATAGGATAAGTAAAAAAAATTAAATTTTTACAAAATTTTGAAATTTTTTTAGCATTATCACCCTGGGCTCTGATGCAAAACCCTGATGAAAATATCCGAATGTTGGCCAAGGCTTTGAAACACACTTGGAGAAATAAAGATGAATTTATCAACTACTTGAAAAAAGTTGATGCAAAGAGAATTGCAGCTCAATCTCATGACTTGGTACTAATTTATAGAGCTGAGAGAGCTGAGCATGCTAAAAGATCCTCCAAAATCAGAAAATTGGTACTTTATAGAGATATCCCATATTTCAATAATACAAAAATACTCTTGAGTACCCTACCCTATATAATCTTGAAAGTTTTAAAATGATTCAAGTATAATTCTATCTCTATTTTGATTGAATTTGTCCCTAGTCCCGATATTTTTGGTTTAGTTTAGTTAGGCTAGGGTTTTAGAAAAGTTTGGGCTAATTTCTTCCAGGGGTAAAGTTTAAGCAATAATAAAGGGGATATTTCAACCAAAATTAAGATGTGATTAAATCGGAGCCCATTTTAGCCAAAAAACTGCATAAAATCTTTGGAATTTTGAGTCACATTTCCCTAAAAAATACTTCAAAAGCTTCAAATGCTCATATTATAAGCTTCTTTTTTGCTTTTTTGCTTTTAAAACTCTGTATGAGTCATTTTTGATCATTATTTTATACTTTAATAAACCTTGGTATGAGTAACTTGTCCAGTTTTTGAGCACTCTATTATGATTACATAAAAAAATTTACTTTTTAAGGCTCGATTTGAGACAATTTCAAGTACCCTAATTTTAGTTTTTTACAGATATAAAATTGTAACAAAGTAATTTGCTTCAAAATGCCTTAAATTCTTCTAAAATCGAGTTTTAAATGACAAAAATAGTGCTAAATAATTACTTGAAATTGTCTCAAATCGAGTCTTAAAAAGTAATAAAAAGTAAACTAAACTGGATTTTATAAAAAAAAAACACTTTTTTAAGCATTTTTTGTGCATTTGGCATCACAAATTTAAATTCGATTTAAGTCTATAATTTTTATTTTTTATTTAGAAAACTGTGAGAAAATTTCCAATCACTTTCGCCCCTTCGATTGAACATGAACCAAATTTTGAGAAATTTTTGCCCAAAAGTCCATACGACATTTTGAAGTCTGGCGAGTTTAATCAAGTGCCCATTATCATGGGATGTAATTCAAATGAAGGATTACTTTTTGCAGGACGTAAGTTAAATTTCATTAAATTATCGTTAGTTCTACGAATTGGCTTTAATTTTAGTAAGTAATTAATTTTAATTTTTTTTTAGCTTATTTGATGTTTGACAATGATGACTTGGATTTCGACCAAAACTGGTCCAGATGGGCCCCAAGAGCTCTCTACTATAAGCATACACCTGGTCAAAATAGTCTCAATGAAATTTCTCAAAAAATTCGAGAATTCTACCTTGGTTCACAAAAATTTAATAAAAAGACAACAACAGCTCTCTCGGATATTTACTCGGATCGGTTTTTTCTACAACCAACTAAATTAGCAGCTTTACTTCACTTAAATGCCACAAGAGATTTGAGCAAAAATCCCATTTATTTGTATCTTTTTGGATATGATTGTGAAATTAGTATCACAGATCTTATGGCAGTTTCTTCTGAATATAAAAAAGGTAAAAAAAATCCAAATATCTTGACATTTTGACCTTTTTTCGATGGTCTAGAGGTCTTAACTATCAAGTATCTAAAAAGTTTTCTCTTTGAAATTTTTAGGTCCATCACATTTTGACGAAGTTCCATTTATACTGGAGACTCCATATATCGACTCTGATTTTGTATCAGGTAACTTAAGTGCTTATTCTTATAATTCAAAATTGAAAATACCTACCTTACCATGCATTTTTTTTTAAATTTAGGCTCAAATAACGAGCTAATTTCAAACAAAATGGTCAGTTTTTGGACGAATTTTGCCTATTTTAAGTAAATCTCTTATTAAAATCTTTTAGAATGATCCTTTTTAATACAATCTAATGCCTATAGTTCTCCAGAAAAAGACAACAGTTCATGGACACCCTTGGACCGAAATTCCCAAACTGATCTCAAATGGTTTTGGATTGACAAAAAATGTGAGATGATACCCTTCCCTTATACAGAGCGGCTGAAATTTTGGGAAAACTTAAATTTAAGACCAAATTCAAATATAGAGCCAACTATGGTTAAAAGTAAATTGTAATTTAGGTAGATAGATCCTTTGTATTTAGATATTGTGTAATTTCGATTTTAATTTTATTTCAATAAATGACAATCTTTCAAATTTTGGCAAGTTTTTTGGGTACTTTTGTACAATTATTAATGACTCAAAGTTTTACTCAAAGCTTCATTTCTTTCTCTCAACAACTTGAGATTATTTCGAGACTTTTCAAAGAGATAAAAACAGCTGTAGAAGGTTGAATTGTTCCATTTTCTCCAATCTTCTTTGTAGAAATTATTTTCATAATCATTTTGCTCTTCTTCTTCACTTCGGTAAGTGTATACTTCCTCTCTCATTTTTGCACAGATTGATTGAAGACGAAGACACTTCATTTCAAGATATCGATATTTTGGTATGAAAAAGTCCAAAATGTCTTTTTTATACAAGCTCATAAGGTTCTCAAGCTGGTCGAGCTGATCTTCAGAACAAATTGGGAATTCGAGCATTCGACCATTCGAGGTTGATTTGACAATCTCTGTAAATGCGGCCTGCTGCTTTTTATCCATCTCTTTTTCGATCAGATCTATCTTGAAAAATTCAACAAGTCCTCCATAATTTCCTCCATAATTCAACTCTTCAATTGTTTGTAATGCAGGTGATTTTGCTCTCCTAAAAATATTAAAATAGACTCACTAAAAAAGCACTAAAAATCGCTTAAAACAAAGCAAAAATTTCATAAATTTCGACTATAAATGTTCTTTTTAAACTCATTTCCAAAGGTCTACTGACACAAAATTAGACATCGCCATCAAGGCATCAAGGTCTTGAATTCCTTGACTCAAGCATGCCTTCGATTTGTGACAAAATCGATTAATAAAAAATTTAAAAATATTCTCTCAAAAGCCATTTTTTGGTTTTTTGAACGTAATTTTAGCTTTATTTTTAATAGTTTTTTTAAGATATTGGTTTATATTACTTTGTAGATAGCCTATAACATATTTGAATAGGTTCATAGCTCGAATTTTGACAATTTTGACCCAACTTTTGTGGACACAAATGCCCAATTTGGTCAATTTTCTAGATTAGTAATGTGTTGAAACTTACGGCCTTTCCGATTTTATTTCGAGCCATTTTTCAGTCTCCAGATTTGGATACCCCATATTATTCTAATCTCGAATTCAAATTAACCAATTTGGTGTATTTATCCACCAAATTTGATCCCTTTGATCTTTTTTACAAAAATATCTATCTACTTCATTAATGTTGTAAGTACCTTCAGATAGGTACTTGAACCTTTAAATATCTAATATCCATGAAAACTTAATACAAGTATATAATTCAAGGTTCATTTCTAAACAATTTTTTTTAAAAATTCTAAAATGACAACAATTGGCAGTATGGCAGTATAAGTAAAGAAGTCAAAATTTTTACAAATTCCAGTGATAAATGTTCCAAATACGAGTAGATAGGTCAAAATTATTAGTGATTAACAAAATCTGATCATTTTGAAAAAAGAATGGAGAATATCGTCAATAAACTCAGGTATGATTCATGTATATTAAAAGTGCAAAGTTTCAAATACTAAGGTAGGTACTTAAGGCTAGCCTATTTTGAATACAAAAGTACCCTTCTTTAAGATTTATAAATTGTATTTTTGAATAGGCTTGAACAAGAGGTCGTTTGGCCACCCACAAATCCATTCTATCATCGGATTCGAATGAATAAATTCAGAGTAAGGATTTGAAAATTTAGATATTTTTGAATTTTTTTCAAAATTTTGATAAAATTTTGGTCCTTTTAGGTGCTTATAATGAGTGTGACAATAGTACCAATCCGGCTGGTCTTTATGGGAATTTGCTTTGTAATGTCTTGGGCTCTGGCACATTTGACTCTTATGGGCCTTAATGAGGAGGAAATTATGACTAAACCTTTCTCATGGTGGAGGCTGTAAGTTCAATCAAATAATTTAGTCAAGTTTTTCAGATCATTTCGAATCAAAAATATAAAAAGTAAAATTCAGGAGTGGAAAATACATTCAAAATTCGATAAAATTGATAAATAATTCTCAAAATTTTGACCTAAACGAGTATTTTAGGTCAAAAATATTTATGTCCTTATTATAATTACAAGAACTAGGATTTGAGATTGAAAATTGAGATAAGAATTCTTTATGGTATTCTGAATTCTGAATATCATTCGAACACTTTTGAAGCTTAACTTCCAGTGAATGTTCTTAAAAACTTGAAGTTCTAAGATCTAGATTTCAAAATTTTCTTAAACTTCAATTTTTGATAAAAATTTTGAATTTATGACTAATTTTTCCAGTATATTTCGATGGCTTTTTCTGAGGGTGACCTACAGGGCTCTGTTCTTTTTTGCTGGTTTCCATTATGTCGAAGTTAAGGGGACAAGAGCCACTTTTTCGGAAGCTCCGATTTTTGTCGTGGTCCCGCATTCCTCTTATGGTGATTTCTAAAAATTACTCAAAAATTCTTAATTTTCGTAATTTGTAATTTTTAATTTTGTTATAGCTGATGTTTTAACATTAATTACCCTTGGAGCACCAAGTGTCCTAGCTCGATCTGATTTGAAAACTATACCTGTCATTGGAAGTACAGATAATTTCATATTACTGATAGATAGGTCTTTTGTAATTGTAGGTATCTTAATATATTGTTTATTATAGAAATAATTGGGATCACTCAGCCCATTTATGTGACACGAGAGAGAGCTTCTTCGAGGAATAAGGCTTTACAATCCATTAAGGCCAGGGCTACTGATCCAAAAGGATTCAATCAAGTAATTTACATAAATGCCAAAAATTTGATCAAATTCTCATAAAAAATCGAAATAATTTACGATCATATTACGATCAAAAGTCAAACTTTAGAAAATTGCTTTTTTTGGCCAAATTTTTTGTACAAGATGTAACAAAGTTTTTCAAATTTTTATCTTTTCCTTGCAGATTTACATCTATCCTGAAGGTAAGACTCATCAAAAATGTCAAAAGTTGAAATTATTTTGAAATTTGTAATAGGGACTTGTTCAAATCGATCTGGGCTTTTACTATTTAAAAAGGGTAACAAAATTCAGATATGAAAAATCGCTAAAAATGATGAAATAAATCTCAAATTTTTAACCTAAAACGAATATTTATAATAGGTGCATTTTATGCTGGAACTCCTGTCCAGCCTCTCCTCATCAGATACTCTTGTAAGAAGGATTTACTTTCATGGACTTTTGATGGAACACCTGTGTAAGTACTAATACTATATGTAGTGAGGGTACTTGATAAAATTTAAAAAAATTAATTTAATTATTAGTTGGAAAACCATCTGGTACTCGTTGACAAATTTTAGAAATACTTTGGAAATCGAGTTCCTTCCTGTCTATACCCCTAATATAGTGGAGCAAAATGACCCTGAGCTTTACATGGAGAATGTTCGAGATGTCATGTCACAGGCACTTGGGATCCCTAAAACTACTTATACCTTTAGTGATGGAATGATTTTTCAACAAATGGGTCGACCTGCTTTTAGATCATTATTGAGAGAAGTGATTAAAATCAGGAAAGGTCTCAAATACAAGTAAGTTTCAAAATATTACAGTCTCATTAATGTTAGTCTTTCTGAAATCTGAAATCTGAGATTTCGAATATTTAGAGATTAGCAAATCTAAGATTTAAAAGAGTTTTTTTTGATTAGTTTTGATGGAGATATGGAGGATGAAATGAGATTTTTACGTGAGGTTTACATGAAGGAAAGAGACGGATTTGGGGTCTGTTTTGATCATGCAAAATACGTTTATCGAGTTCTACATGTTGATTCACCTGCTCTTGAAGAACTTTTTAATCTATATGTCAAGGTATAAATGACTATGACCTACAGTTCAAGTCAAGGTACTTGAAATTAGACAAAAATAAAAGACAAAATTTAATTAATTTAGAGTAAGGATGAAATAATGGATTTGAGAATTCACATTTTCCACTGTCTTCTTTTACACCCGAGATTTGCAATCGAAGGACTTTGTGAGATTCTTTTTGTCGTAAGTACCCTACTCAAAATATTTATGACCTTCTTGGATAAAATGTATAAAATGATCAATTTTACAGATGTTTAGCGAGTTTTCAGATAAAATGACTCGAGTTCAATTCAAGCCCATGTTTGATGACCTGTATGGTGGAAAGCCAGATGATGCTGACAAACTTTTCAATGAACATTGTACACATAGAACACGCGATGAGATCAATGATGATGACTTTTTGGTAAAAAGTGAGTTTTTATTTTAAAATTTACCTGTACAGAGGAAATGACCCTTGGACCTTGATTAAAGACATAGTGCAAATGATAACTTATCAATAGAAAAGTCAAGAATCAAAATTTTTTGTCAAGTACACAGGTTTTCGAAATACCACGGTTTTTGTTCTGTCATATTTGACTTTGGTTTCAGATTCAAAGGGATATCTTCGGGTTATAATGGGCTTTCTGGCCTTTATGTGGGATTTAACATAGCAAAGGCTTAAAAGCCGAGTATCCTTTTGAGCTTTTAGGGCAAAATCAACCAAAATTTTCTGATTTTTTTGAGGATTTTGATTGTATTTATTGTGATGGATTATTTAGTCAAAATATTCTCAGATTTTTAAAAAGGTTTTGACTAAAATGTGAATAAAATGGTTCTTTTTTGTCCATATGTCCAAAAAAAGTGATTCCAATTTGGAATCCAAAATCCGAATAAGCAAAATCTGTGGTTTTTCGAAAACTGTACGAAAGTGATCAAAAAAATTCTTTCATTTTTGCTGTTCTATATTGGCAAGGAATCCCTAATCAGATGATAAAATTCTTTAAAATCAAGGTCCAGGTGTACATCAAGATATCTTACCTTGTAATAATTCTGATAATTTTTCCAGATGAATTTTGTGATGCCTTGAAAATGCGACTTGAATTTGCCAAAT
>JAQIXA010002055.1:0-19982 GCA_034699045.1 Nanhermannia cf. coronata Gr-Ori-00579 | reverse complement strand
AGACTTTTTAGGTTTGCGAGAAAAGGAGGGTAAAATCCTATCCTAACCATTTTCGCTTGATTATCTAACTCCCTATTGATTGGAAATGCACTTTACACACCTGGGATATTTTTTGACATTTGTAATATGAAATCGACCCAATTTTTTACGCTACTGATTACGAATGTCAAAACAATTTTTTGCGCAGTCGACCCGTCCCCGAGATACAAGTAAAAGGTCAAACTTAGAAATAAAAGATTCAATATCTCCGGTTCTAAAATAGCTAGACAGTAATCAAAATCAAACACATCATTGAAAAGATCTTGACGAGTACTTACTATACATGATGATCTAGCTCACTTCAAAATTTGACCTTTGACCTGTATCTCGGGAACGGGTCGAGTGCGAAAAAAATTGTTTTGATATTCGTAATCACAACACAATCACCATAAAAAATTGCGTCGATTTCATATTAAGTACAAATGTCATAAAATATCCCAGGCACGTCAAGTACAATAGACCCTATTTTATTAAATTGTAATTACTTATACCAAATTAACTACCCTACCTTTACCTTTAATATCACGGCATTGGCATGCATAAAATACTATTTAAATAATTAAAAATGACCTAACACTTTACCTAAAATCAGCCAGCAGCAGTCGACTGACTTGGTCCATGCCGGACAAAAAAATGCGTTTTTTAACTCTTTGACATATCAAAATTGTCCATTAAAAGTGACTCATTAGATTAGTCATTAGTTTAACTACCTTTCTTTTAATCTACTAACATTCATAAAAAGCTTAAAATGATCCCTAAAAAACCTACCTAAAAAAAAGCTAACTGCAAACTTAACTAGCGAACAATTTGCCCCTTCCAAAAATGCGTTTTATAAACCCTTTTTTTGACATTATATGTGGTCTATCTAACTAATTGTGATAAGGGGTGTATGGTTAGTTAAAAGTGAATAGAATCTTACCTGAATTCGAAGTATTTCTACTTTTATTAAAGGGCCGAAAGTAGATTTTTTAGAGCTCAATTTTGTGCTGTGCTGCTGAGTCTTCGTGTAAAAGCTTTTTATGGTTTCGCTCAAATTCGCTCGAAAACAAAATCAACGGATAAAAAATATATTTTTTGTCCGTTAGAATCATTTTAGGCGTCATGCACTTTCTCTAGTAGTAAGGCTACAAGTAGGAAGTCGGAAGAGGGGAAAGTTCTTCGAGTTTAAAAAACACCATGTTTTTGTTGGGGCACTTTGACAATTTCTTTTTTATTTGTACATTTACCTAGTCTTTAGTTATACAGTTATAAGATAGTTATTAGTTTAGCTCTAAAAAACTAGATTTTGACCTTAATGTCTTGACCTTAATGTCAAATCTTGTTTTATAAGAACTGAATTACCTAAATGACTACAACTTGAACGATTATTTTGCTCTATTTAATTCAATTTCAAAACAAAACTTTTAAAAAGGTACTAGCTACATATTATTTACTTTACTAACATTTTATTTTTGTTATTTAATACAATACAGACACAGACTACAGACTGAATACAGATAGTACCCGTCACCCTACTTTTAATTTTTTCGCTCAATTCGATTCGATCGATCGGGAGATTTCGTGTCAAAAATTCGTTCCTCAAAGCTGAATTATGTTAAAAAAAATTTTACCAATAAATCATTAAATTTCAATACAAATAAGGTTTGATTTCAATAATTATTATTGTTGATCTAGCAGCTAGATCAACAATAGATCTGGGTTTCGATTGTGCCTAGTTTTATATTGTGTTCCGCTTTTTGTTTGAATACAATGAATATGAAATATGTACTCTAATAATAAAGGTCTTTTAGTAATTAGTTTAGTACATATTATGTTATTAAACTAGTCTACCTAGTCCTAAATTATGTACTATACGAGTATAGTACATAGTGTACTATACGAGTATAGTACATAGTGTACTGAACATTAACTTCAAGAAGTCATAAATTACAGTTGATGTTTACAAGTAAAGTAGTCATTGTACATGCCATGATCATACTATTTGATGACCAAACATTAAGAATTCTGCTTTTATTTCAACCCCAAAAATATTTGAAAATTTCCAGATTTCCAGATTCATTAAAAGAGAATTGGTCCAAAGAATATTCGTACAAGAAAATATATATTTGTTACCTAATTTGAAAAAAAAATCAATATTTTGACAATCTTGTACAAGGATATTTGTTACCTATTTTAATAATTATTACATATAATGTATCAATGTTTAACTTAAAAATGTCTATATAGGCTATAGAAATGAGTAAACAAATCTTTATAGCTTAGCATGGTCAGTTATAAACTATCAATTCATTAAAATTACAATGGAAAAATGAATCAGGAAAATTTCATTATATGTCTGGAAAATTCCATTTAAAATCTAGGGGATATTATTAGCTGGAAAATTCCATTATTTATCTGGAAGATTCCTTTAAAAATATGGAGGGTATTTTTATTTGGTAAATTCCTTTATTTATCAGGTGAAAAAATGTTTTCTCATAAAGAAATACTTGAGAGATTACTGTAGTACCTAGATAGATAGAACTAAGGCATAGTATTACTGTAGACAGTAGATGTATGAATTTGGCACACTTTTGATTTGAAAAATCCGAAGATTTCAATAAATTGAGAAGTGGTAGTATAGTGTAGTGTCTTGAGAGTCTCTGAATGATTTTGGGATTTTGGGTCTGCCCAAATTGGGCTTGTGAGATATCAAATTCTTGAGTTTGCGAATCACCATGTGGGAGTTTTCCTCAAGTCTACGAAATCCTCACTTGCTTACCCGCGAAATCCAAATGTCCGGGTGCTTTCCACTATACTAGCAAGTAAACATACCAGAATCTCTCAAAAAGTTAAACCAAATTTCACTACAATTACAATACTTTAAAATCAAAAGACTTTCTTGAGAAACTTTGAGTAATTTATGGATATGAAAGACCATATTAAAGATAAGAGGGAAGGTTTGTCAAAAATATAACTTGAAAATATTATAATCTTGAAACAACGTAACAACGTAGCCTCACAACTAATTTAGAATTTACGAAAATTTTGAATGTGTAAAAACTAAATGGAGATAGGTATATTTGAATTTTATTAAAAACCTGTGGTTTATTTAGCAAATGAAAAAATTCGAAAAAAATTGCATGTAATGTGAATATAGTATTTGAAAAGACTTGTGTTTAATTTCATCCCTATTTTGGTTGAATTTATATCTTTATATTTAGCTTAATTTTATCCTCTATGAAATTAACCCCAAATTTCTTTTAATTCATAACCTACCCAACCCTAACCTAAATTAAACTAATATAATTTTGGGTTAATTTCATAAAGTTTAACCAAAAATATAGGGGTAAATTCAACCAAAATAGAAGCCTAAATGAAATTCTTACCATTCACCTTGTTGGTCAAAATAATTCTGTACCTACTCATATAAAAAAGAACGATTCTCTTCAGTTCTAAAGAGCTAAAATTTAGCTTATTGCTAATTTTTTTGTCGATAATAATGTAATTGATAATTGCTTAAAAAATTACAAAAACTCTTAAACTTAATTAAACTCTGAAAAACCTAATTTTGAGCTTTGTTTGAAGGTCTGAACCTTTACTTTTGGGTCTGGTGGTTATACGAAACCTATAAGTAGAAATTTAAACAGTCTAAAGGGCATAATAATGAGGTAGTAAAATGTAAAAAGGAACTTGCAAATAATTTTTTCAATCCTCAGATTCTCAGATCATGTCCCATACATACCCACTATATAGTACCTTATATATATATTAAGTAGTAGTACTTGGTAAACAATCCATATGCTAAAATTAGAATTCAATTTTTTCTTGGTCGAGTTTTGTGCCAAATTTTTTACAATTATTTTGCCCGCTTTTTCGATTTCGTCACGATCACCCACAACTCCCATATTATATTCAATAGAATCCTATACTTGTACTCATATACTCATATAGTAGATATAAGGATCCTGTAAAATTCTAAACATTTTTCTCGACCCATAAGAATTAGTCAGAACGAGCATTCGAGAACGATAGACAACCCACCCGAAATATCCGAAAGTAAGTTTTAATTTTTATATCCGTATACCTATATGTACATACTTGTGGTTGAAGGTTAACTTTTACTGAAAATTTTTTGGGTGTTTTTCAGTCATAAAAAAAGAGATAAGAATGGGTTTACATTAAAAAGTCCAATCAGTTGAGAAATATTGGCCAAGTCAGTTAGATCATTAAGTTACATTTAAATATTTTTCTACTATTGTATATTTTATTCAAGATATTTTTTTCATATTTTAAAGGTGATTACTTTTATAATCTGTTCAAATTTACAAAAATTTAAAAAAAAGTTATCTCTAATATTTCTTTTATTTCGAAATTTTTGTGGAAATTTTGCAAATTTTAGTAAATATTTATTCAATTTTTGACATTTTGAAATATTTAACCATCTTATCAATAATAAATCTAACTATTATATCTTTGAAATTTAACCTAATTTAAACTAGAGCGAATTTGGAGAAATTTCGAACAAATTCTTACATTTTTCTACATTGTTTCTTAGCTTTTAAAGCACATTAGTTTCTAAATTTTGAGAAATTTTGTCAAATTTCGGAGATTTTTGTACCAAATTTATAGATTTTAAAGGTTTCTATATTCTAGATTCTAGACATTTTGGAAATTTGCAAGAAAATTTGATAAAATTGGCTCGAATTTTTGACCCAAAACACTTCTAAGGTCGTTTAAAATCCCTATTTATTCAAAAACTTTTATAAATATCCAAAAAATTCTGGAAATTTTTCAAATTTTTGTACCAATCTTATACCATTTTAAAGGATTTCGAGGAGAAACTTTATTCTATATTCTTGATTCTAAGCATTTTGTAAAAATTTAAAGGAAAATTCAATCAATTTTGACTCGAATTATTGACCCAAAATACTTCTAAATTCTGTTCAAATCCCCATTTATTCACAAACTTGCATAAATATTCAGAAAACTTTTGGAAATTTTGTAAATTTTGAAACTTTTTCAAATGTTTTTGCAAGTCTTTTAAAGAAATTCCAAAGTTTTCTAATGCTATTTTAAGGCACATTTTTGAGGGGTAATTAAACAAGTAGGAAGTTTACAAGTTATCTAAATGACTCATTTTATATAATAAGGATTTTAAAATTAAAATTCTTTACCCTTTTCTCCTCTATACTACAGCCTACAGTATAGAAATACATATAAAATTTTAAAAGTGCATTTCTCTCATTATAAAATCTTGGTACTTGGTATCTACGATCAATTTAACATCGTTAAATGTCTCACAAGGAGCCAAATAGTTACTTGAGGATTAGAAACAGAAAGTTAAAAATAAAATTTGCAAATTCCAAAAGTCTAGCACTTTCAAGACTTGAAAAATTCTGACTTGATTCACCCCGAAAAAAAATACAATTTATATAAACTACTTGTTATATACTTGAATCTTAATAGTTGATAGATTTAACTCGTGCCAAATCCGATTTAATTTTACCAGTTTTTTTTCTTGTTATTTTACAGATATTTAAACGAAAACCCTCAAAATGTCATTCAAACAACACTTTGATATGGTAAGTAAACTTGGTACATTGTATCTTGAGATTTTTTGAATATTTTTTTCTTTAAAAAAAAACAGATTTCGATGCATGAGCCTGTCACGAGAAAGGCAAAATTTTGGCAATCATATGTAGCCGCACTTAAAGGTAGGTAATTTGAAATTTACATCAAAGAATTAAAAATGACAATCATTTGAAAATGTAATTACTAGTACTAGTAAGGTATTTAAGAACATGGCAAATCTTGTCAAACGGCATTTTTTTTAGGAAAAAAGGTGTTTTAAAACCTCTAATAAATATTTGATATTCTTCTACAGATTATCTAGGTACCTTTAAATCTCTCATTGGACATATATTCTCATCTCATATTTCAAATATTGAAATCCTAGATTCTGTAATAGAGTCAGATAGAAGAAAACTAGAGGGTTGACAATTTAAAATTGAGATATTTTTTATACTGATTCTTAAATTCATAGCTCTAGATCAGTTTCAATTGATTCGGGCTATGTATGAACCTCAACGAAATTTTTTTTACAGAATTAAACTTGGATTTTTAAAAATATAAAACATAATTAGGGTGAGGTTATTTTTGAAACAATTAGTCATGATATTGATATTGGTCAAAAATTAGAGTTGTAAAAAAAAATTCAGAAATATAAAAACAATTACAAACTTGAAAGCCAAAAAGTCTAAGATTATTCCAAATTGTGAAAAAATTATCAATTAGGTAGGGAACCTTTTCACTTAACTTTTCTTTGGTCGCTATTTAAAGGACTAGGATTTAATTAACTACACTTTAGTTAATTTATAATTATGCAAGCAAAAGCTTTGAAGACAACTCAAGGTACCTCATTTTTCGGGGTCAAAGGTCAATTATCGAATCTAACGGATATCATATTCGGAATCTCCGTCATCGATATGGTTTTTGAACCCTCAATTCTACTCAATTCTTGTTTTTGATTTGATTTTTTCACAAGGGTCCATAGAACCTCAGGGGGTGGGATACAATCTGAAATTTTTTCTCGAAATGGCACAACTAGACCATATCATATAAGGGACCTAAATGTTAAAGTTTGGTTAAAATCAGTTCAATAGTTTTTGAGTTATTCAAAGAACTGACCAATAGAGTAATAAATGCAAGTAAAGTTGTCCATAAGTGCTCGCTTCATTCACATAATTAGAATTTATAGAAATAATTAAGTGATTTTAAACTTGTAAGGATCAAGTTTCAATAAATAAATTTTGATTTTAAATATTTATAAAATTAAAGGTACAACTGACATGCGAGCTGATGACCACAAATATGGTGCTACACCAAGGTAAACTCCAAGAAATCTCAAAAAAAATCAAAAATTAGCTAAATATTGAAGTATTTTGGTAATGCTTAATATATCTTATAGGTCAGCCCGTGCCATGTCAGAATTTCCAGAATTTTTTGCCAAGTCGATCGCCGACGAGTACTCGCCTTTCTCAGACTCATCAGCTCCTTCACATCGGGTATTTTACCCTTGAAATTTTAAAAAAGCTCAAAATTTTTACTGAAATTTTTCTGATTTTGTAGATTTATGCACCAGGATACAGGTTTGATTTAAAAGAATCTCATTTTTTATACTTTGGTATTTCATATATTGAATTTATCAGGTACTTGCCAATTTCTCGAGAAACCTATGGGTATTCACCAAGGGCAATTTACGGATATGACAGACCACCTTCAAGATACGAGGGCAGGCCTAGAGCAGGTTGGTCAAAAATATAATTTGAGAATATTAATATCTCGAAGTTTGATATTTCTAAAATCTAAAATATTCAGAAACAATGATTCTTCGTTCATTCTTTGAAACTAATTTCAAATTTACGAAAATTTCGAATGTAGTGTAAAACCTTAATGGAAAGAAATTTGAATTTTATTATGAAAACCTGTGGTTATTTAACAAATGAAAAATTTCAAAAAAATTGCATGTACCTAAATGTGAAAATGGTAGCTTTTTGTAGCCAGCAGAATATCAACTATAGTTTAAAACGACTTGTGTTTAATTTTAATTTCATCTCTATTTTGGTTGAATTTACTGCTATATAATTGATCTACCCCTGTCTGTATGAAATTACGCCAAATTTTTGTTTAGGTTAGATTAGGTTAAGATTTTTAAAAAAATTCTGATAATCTCATACAGGGATAAAGCTAGACCAATTAATAGGAGTAAATTTACCCAAAATAGGGACAAGTATAATGTGACCAGGTAAATTGAAATTGCGGATCAAGACTACTCGATTCCATTATATTAAATGTAAAGTTGAAATCTAAATCAACCTTTAGCCAATGCGGATAGATACTGGTTAATGTTAATTAAATGTTTCCTATGCTAATAATGCATTAGAAATACGCAAGACTAAATTCAGAATAAAAAATATAGGAATTAACATTTCATTTGACCTTTTAGGTCAGTAGCTATCCAAATTGGCTATAAATTATTGTGGAAAAATGTTGATTTGGATCTCAACTTTACATTTAATATAATGGGGTCGAATAGTTTTGACCCTCGATTTCAATTTACCTGGTTAGTTGAGAATTGTGAAATAGCACTAATTATCTAATTGTAATTTTCTTTGTTGCATTTGTTAACGTGTCGTCTCATTTTTTGTGGCAATTTCAGTTTCAGTGCCCCCGATGCATTCAGGTCTGACAGATCCTTGGTACGATAGCCCCGCCTCTTACTACCCAAGAGCCTCCAGCGTCGCACCTTATAGAGCTTCCAGTGTAGCACCTTATAGAGCCCCATCGATGGCCCGTGAGCTCAGCAGAGCTCGCTCCCCATCACCTGTCGGCTCCCTAGCTGGAGGAAACTACCGGAAATTATACGACATGCTAAACCCTGACCCTTATAGGCCAATCTCCAACTTCACTCGAGCACCCTGGTGGTACGTTCTATAACTAACTCGATCTAAAAAATGCATCTAATTAAATCAAATTAATAAAAAAAAAATTTCGCTCCGATATCAGTATAATCTCATTCCTATTCTGATTGAATTTACCCCTATAATTATGGTCTAGAGTCTAAATTAGAATTTTAAAGTTTGGAAAAATTTTGATCAATCTTGAGTCAAATTTTTGATTCGAAATGCTTCTAAAGTCGTTTCAAATCCCCATTTATTCACAAACTTGCCAAATATCCAGAAATAATTTAGAAATTTTGAAGCATTTTCAATCAAGTGTTTTTACAAGTATCTTAGGCAAAATTATCCCAAATTCTAACCTAACTTGAAAAAATTTGGGTTAATTTCCAATATGGTAATGTAGAGGTAAATTCAACCAAAATAGGGATGAAATTCAACTTTTGAATAGCAAATTATCTATATCTGTGTATGTTTGTGAACTTGAAGGTACGATTTGGCGAGTCCATTGAGACCTATCGATTATTACCCACGAAGAATCTTGTCTTACCCTTCCTCGTTGAGGAACAGCTATTTGTCTCCAGTCAGAAACAACTACGTTTGGTCAAGGCATCCCCTTAGACACCTATAAGGACCACAACATGGACCTAAACCACAACCTTAAATACCTGCTACTACAAACAACTATACTTTTAAGTTTTTTCTTCTCTAATTAAGGGTATGTTTTCAATACTTTTAGAGCTTTATTTGGCTTTTTTGCAAAATATTTCCAAAATCGTTGCATGAACCTGTTTAATGACCTGTAATTGACAGAAATGTCAAAAATCAAATTTATGACCTCAATCAAAGAGTCGAGAAAAATTATCATAAAATTGTCAAATTGATTATTTTAGAGCTAAAATTATATTTTGAAAACCTAAGAGAGTATTTAAGCAGGGTTTTTAAACTACGAATTAGCAATTTTTTGTAATTTTTTATTTTTATAATTTTCAGCTTCAAAAGCAGCTGAAACCAACTGGTAAAGCGAATCTATAAGCTATTGACTGTGACACAAATGGATCTGGCATCATCAAGAATGTTCTGAACTTTTGAGAAGATCCTTCATTTATTTAATTATAATTCTATTATTTAAGTAATTAAGTACCTAATTATCTATACATACTATACATATACATTTAATTATATTTCAAACCAATGATGGCAATGTACCCAAACAATCAAATCAAATCAAATTGAATAATAAATAATACGGATCAAATGATGACATGGAAAATATTTTTGAAAGAAATTTTGCAAATCATTTTTTGATTCTAATCTATCTATAAGATGACTCAATACTTGAAATCTTAAAAGATTCAAAAGCCGACCCTTGAACTTCAAATTGGCATAGGGAATCGTGCAGGTATAATTACAATTTGTTTTCGCAAAAAAATTTTTGAGAAAGAAAGTGATTTCAAATTTGCATTTCAAATTTACTAGAAATATAAACAAGTATTGCAGGTAATGGGGGATTAAAACATTTTGATTGTACTAATACTAATACAAAGTACGAGGTAATATTACAAGCATTTTTATTAGCTGAACAAATGATATGTTAATTTTATGAGTAGCTCGCCTTCTCGTTCTATCAGTAAAAAGTTATCAAAAAAAAAATACCGAAATTGTTTAAAATTTGCAAGAGTTGTCAATACAGCTACCTATTAACAAGGAATCTAGGACATTTAGAAAGAGATTTTTGGAAAATAACATCTGCCTTAGGAGATTTGCCAAATAGGACTTTTGCAAAGCGGACATTTGCCAAATAAGACTTTTGTCATAGGACATTTGCCATAAGATTAAGATTTATGCAAAGCGGACTTTTAGAAAATGAAATGAATGATTATTTTAAAATTCAGGGGTCTATTTTTGAGCTTTTGTGTCTATCTGGACATATGAAAAAATGTCAATCGGCAATCGTCAATGTTTAATACCAACTATAGCTGATATTTTCCAATATTTCAAAAATGTCAAATGTTAAAGTGACATCTGATCCACGATTGACATTTTTTTTTATCTCCAGATAGACACAAAAGCTCAAATATACACCCCTGAATTTCAAAATGAGCATTCATTTCATTTTCTAAAAGTCCGATTTGCATAAATCTTATGGCAAATGTCCTATGGCAAAAATCCAACTTTGGCAAATGGCCGCTTTGCAAAAGTCCTATTTGGCAAAGGTCATAAGGTAAATGTCTTTTTTCCAAAAATCTCTTTCCAAATGCTCGAATACCTTAACAAGTATGTATTCAAAAATTCCAATTTTTTTCGAGCTTTTTCGATGGTTTTCATGATTATTTAGAGTAATTTTATATCGGCTTTCGGTCACTGAATCATGTTGGGCTGGGTCTCAGCATTTTTTATACAACTTTTTGCCTTCTGGCTTAATCTCAATCTAAATTTCCAACTTGTGGCTCTATTAATTAACCTTACAAATACATTTTTTTTGTTTCAGTTTCAGACCACAAGAAAGAATTGCTATTTAATATGCAAATAAATGGCCAAATCATCATCCAAAGTATCCCACTTGACTTGAATGATCTTTTACTTTTTTATTTTTTTACATTTTTTGTCCTCGAGCATATCACCTAATCATCAAATACTCAAAGAAAAATAGGCCCGTATATCTCCAAAGTAGATAAAATCTTTTGAAAATCATAAAAATCTCATTTAAATTTACATAACTCATATTTTATGTTGTAGGTGAGTTTAATGGTCTTTTTTGCATAATCATCAAAATCACAATATACATAATACATACACTATTATAAGGTACCTTTAAACTCTTGATTTCAATTACATTTTGCCCTTTTAAGCTAGCTTTAGGTTTGATAATACTGAGAAAAAAAATTAATTATCTGTCATCTAAAGATCATTCAGTTGTCAGCAAGGAGAAATCAGTGTTTGCAATCTTGACATTGGATTTTTTTTTGCCATTTGTTTCTTATGGACTATTTACCTTACGATTTGGCTTTGTCTTTTCAGTAAATTGAAATTTCAAATCCAATCCAGTCCAGTCATACTCATAAGTCATATACCTACTTAGGTACCCAAGTAATGGACCTTTCAGATCTTTTATTTGTAATAGTAATAAAGTACCTTTAATCATCTCATACTCATAATATAATAGAAATATCTAACTTTTCTGACACATTTTCAAGCTCAAAATTGACATAATTTCATAAAATTCACAAAATTTGGAGCTCTAAAAATATGAATTTTGATATAATTTAGTTTGGAAGCTTATTGGAAGTTTATTGGGAGCTTATTCAAGGTTAGTGATTTTACTAACTAATCTATCGATATCAATACTCGTATCTATCAGCGTACACAAATAGCATTTGCTTTGCTGTATACCATACCAAAACAACCGAAAAAACATGTATTTTTGGTGATATCAATATATCACAAAATTTTCGTAAAAAGGCAAAATTGACATTTTTCATTTTCTTAGAAAAGTTTCCTAAAAATCCTATAAAAATATAAGTAATTTAAGTATGAAGTTTTTGTTAAAATGAACGTCAATTTTACAGGTCTTTCGAATGAGATATTAGAAAACCTTTATACTCTCTAGTCTCTAGGTCCAAAATGAAGACATACTTGCCCCATGTCCTTTATGAAATTTTGGCAATTTTGCGCTTGAAAATGTGTCAGAAATGGAAGAGTTTGTGTATTAAAATTGAGAATTGTCATATAGTTTAAACTTTAAAATGTCATTTTGGTACTGATTCTGAGTACTGGAGTACTGTATCATTTTGAATAAAATTTCAATTTAAAATATGTGAAATTGTGAATTTTTAAAGCTCAATATTTTTGAAATTTTTAAAAAGACAATGTAGATACATTAGGTTCTACAAAGTATACCTATCTATACCTATCTATATTCGAAAGATCTATAAAAAAAACTTTTTGGACTGTTTGTTTTCATAAAAATTCAATGCCATCACTAATCGAAATCCTAAGATATTTGAGGTCAAATGTCACTAATTTTGAAAAATAAAATTTTTTTAATTATAAAATATTAATATTATGCAAAATAATTCAAATCAATTTTTGTTAAAATTTTTCAGGATTTCATTCATTAAAATATAAATTGGATTCAAAATACAAAATATGAAAAAACTTGAAAATCGATTTAAAAAAATTTGATATTTTTATATTAAAATATGCACCCATTTTATGAAATATTTGGAGATATTACCAGTAACACACCTCACATGAGGTACCATACGATTCCTCCAACGATTGTTATAAGAAATATAGAAAACCTTTATACTCCAGGCCCAAAATCGAGCCAACTTGTACCATGTCGTCCTTTATGAAATTTTGGCAATTTATCGCTTGAAAATGTGTCAGAAATCGAAAAATGAGATGTTTTTTTTATTTGAGTAGGTACTAAAGGTACTTGAATCTTATAAATTAAATCAGTTTTTGGCATTTTTGCCATTTGATATGATACTTTTAGTTTCAAAATGAAATCAGATCTAGACCATTAATAAAGAATTTAATGGATAAAAATGTGATCATCATAAATCTGTGTGCTATAAAAAGGCTAGGCTTTTAAAAAATTTAAAAAAAAAAAAAAAAAATCAGCTCAAAGTTGAATCGAATGTTGACCCTTGGCGAGTTTCTCAAAAGCCCAAGGCCTGCCAGATTCTTAAATACCTACAGATATTAAATGGTCAAAATTTATTCTCGTAAACTTCTATTTATTACATTACAAAGTTATGTTTATGAACTTTGGGTGCAGGTAAATTGTCCATTTACACACTTGTATAGGTACATACTATACTATCTGTAGTATGGTTATTTTTTCAAAATATTTATGAATGTACTTGTTGAAGATACTTGTAGTATAAGGTACTACGAGTAGAAACATCTTTTTGTAATTTATCTTTGAGGGTATTTCAATTCAAATTCAAATTCTGACTTAACATTTTTATCTTTTTCTGGGTATTAAATGGCAAAATGGACTATAGTCTGCTATGTTAAGTAATAAGAGCTTAGCCATGTCCAACCCATTAGGAAAAAAAAGTTGAACAAATCTTTCATAAGTTAATATATTATATTAGGTATATTAGGTATACTTTAGTTTAGGGTTTAGAACAAAAGGATCAACTTTCAATTCAATAATCTCTTTTATGATATTTTTTATTATGATATAACTTATACAATACAGAGTAAAGTAGACGAGGTGCAATAATTGCTAAAAGCCAATCATTCGGTCCAGTAAACATCCCAAACCATCAAAAAAGCTCGAAATTTTGCAAAGATTATATTCGGATTCGGATTATACAGACCTTTACCATGTTAAATTTCATTTAAAGGCCAGAAAAATATCCTTTTGACAATTTTAAAACTGGGTATTGGTAGGTAGATACACTAAAAATTCATAAAAATTCGTTTCATCTCGAAATTTTAAAATTTTAAAGATCTTTAAAATTGAAAGAAAGGTCAAAAATTAAAAATCGAGATTTTTTTATGACCTTAATCAAGTGAAATGTCGAGAAAAATTATCATAAAATTGTCAAATTGATTTTTTCTGTGCTGAAAACACCTCAAATCTTTGAAAAATTCATAAAAATGATCAAAAAGTCGAGAAAAATTATCGTAAAATGACCAAATTGACATTTTTAGAGCTAAAATTACATTTTGAAAACCTCAAATCTTTCAAAAAAGGTTTTTAGAAATGCTCGAAAAGGTGAAAAAAATTGTGATATTGAACTTTTCTTGTAAATTGTAAGTTTAATTTCATCCCTAATTTGGTTGATTTTGTCACTCTCAGTATATCTGTATTTTTGGTCTAACTTTATGTATGAAATTAACCCAAAATATTTTTAGTTTAAGTCAGATTAGCTTATAGATTAGGCTTTTAAGAAAATTTTTGGTTCATTTCATATAGGGTTAAAGTTAAAGTTAAAGCAAAAGTATAGTAGCAAATTCAACCAAAATGGGGATGAAATTAAACCCCGACTATGCTTATAGTCAAACTTAAATTGTCAAATTTTTCAAAAAGTTTGAAAACTTAAAATTTTGTGGAGAAAAAATTTGAAAATTGGTTCATGTACAGTCACAGTATACCTACCTTTTAATTAGTATCTTACCTATCTATTTTTGATTGCAATTAGAAATTTTATGATCTTTGACCTTTACTATACTAAAGACTAAGAGTGATATATTTGGGTTTTAGACCTTAGGCCAGAAAGCCCATTATAACCCAAAGATATCCTTTAGGGTTTGTTTTACTAATCAAGTACACGCAGTAATTAGTTTATAAAGGAAAAATTGTGTTTATGCAAGCTAACAAAACTATAAAGTAAAGATAAGATTTGCATTTGAATGACAATGTAAAGTACCTTCCAATACTTTTACTCATAAAGCATTATTAATGTTAAAAGTTTATGGATTTTTTGTAATTTTTTTTTCTTTACACCCCGACTCCCGACCTATCTATGTATTTACATTTCTGAATATTTTCTAAAGAATTTCTTGTTTTCAAAGATCAATGAACAATTTACCTATAGAGTTAAGTACTAATACAGATAGATACAAGTATCTTAACCTGTACCTACCTTTATGTAATCCAAAGCACTTAAATATTTAATACTTATTTTATTATTATGAATTTAAGACAAACAAACACACTCGTCTAGCTATCCAGAAGCTAAGTAGATAGATAAAGTGTCAAATTGCAAAATTGCAAAATTTCGCAAGCCTTACTTCAAAAAAATGGGTCAATTTCATACTGGGGTCAAGTTACACCAAAAATATAGGGTCAAATTCAACCAAATTATGGTTGATATTAAACTTGAATCAATCAAGAAAAGTTCAATATGAAAATATGAAATTTTATCTCAAAAAACACGAATTTAAGTTTCAAAATCCTCGAAAATCCTTCAAAAATTCGTGAAAATTTTTCAAAATTTCGAAGAAAAACTTTCAAAATTTCGGTTTTTTGCCTTTGATAATTTCAATTTG
Organism: Nanhermannia cf. coronata Gr-Ori-00579; assembly: GCA_034699045.1. Lineage (NCBI taxonomy): Eukaryota > Metazoa > Arthropoda > Arachnida > Sarcoptiformes > Nanhermanniidae > Nanhermannia > Nanhermannia cf. coronata Gr-Ori-00579. The sequence continues at coordinate 4,494 of JAQIXA010002055.1, read as the reverse complement.
TGAAATTTTGCCAGAGTATAATTTGATTTATATGAGTTTAAATCCCTCGATTACTCATATTGGCAAAGGTGTGGCATCTCCGAACTGATCTGCATTCTCATTTCTCTTTCTACTTCACATTCAATCAATCATCGAAACCATTTTTTTTTATTATTCAGTTTTTATTCAAGAGAATCCATTTGATATACTCAGAATAAGTAGATGAGATAAACTGAATTTACATATGCATTTTGCACATGTAAAATCTAGGTAGGTACTTTAGGTACATAGTGTATAAGAGCCGTTGAAATATCGGGGAACGCCCCATGTCGATATTTTTTTTTTTGAAGATTTTGACTTTGACATTGACAGCATTACCAGCCTATTACAATTATTATTATTATACAAGTACATACTGGTACTGATATTAGCTATTAGGTAAGCCAGTATTCAGTATATCGACCTGAGCTATCTGTAAAGGTTGCAAAAGGTCAATATTTTGCACAATTTCATTCAACAAGATCTGTAAATCTTTAAATCTGAAAAAAGGCAGGTCGAAGGCGAGGCAGGAAGTCCAGGTACTTGAAAGAAAAACCGTCAAAATATCAACTATCTATCTTTAAGATACTTTTATGAACTTTGAGCATTTTTAAGCAAAAGCTAGCAAAAATTCTTAATAATACCTGAGTTTTAGGTTATGAAATCCGGGATTTTGAGTTTTAATAGACTTTTGAGACTTGAGATTAGCTTTAATACGAGTATATAAAAGACAGATTTTCAATGAGATTTTGACAAATTTTTTAAAATTTTAAGGAAACTTGATAGCAAAAATGTTCATGATTTTGTAGATTTCCCATTTAAACTTGTGTTCAAAATTCTATAAAATTCAAATCAAGATTAGGCAAGTACTCTGTATATATAGAGAAAAGGTATCTGATCCACGATCATTAGTATTATGATTAGTCGTAAGAATTGGATATCTGTAAATATTTTTATGTACCAGAGGTAGGTAATAATGGTATGATTTGCCCATTTTTTACGGTTATTTTATCAATAATTTTTTGTTCAAATTGTAGTTTAACAGAACCTCGATATTTACTATCAGTGCAGTATTTGATGAGATTCAAATTTCAAATGCAATATTATGCAATTTATTATAGTTTGCAGTTTGTACTAAAATTAAGTACTAGACATCAGTACAAGGATTTAGACTACTAACTAAAGCTTAATTATTAGGTAGGTTTTATAAAAAATATTTTTCTGACTACTTCTGAGTTCTGACGAGGTTCTGTCATTTGATCAAATCCAAATTGTGTATTTTTCATATTTTAAATCAGTAGGGCAGGTATAGACTTTTGATTTGAGTTTTGAAAAAATGTTTAGTAAAATTTAAGCCACATATCCGAATTTTAGCTCAAAATTTGTAAAATTTGCAAAAATTAGTTTCTTTGAATCCCTCTTATCGGAAAAAAATTAGATTTTTTTGAGATATAACCTTATGAAAGGTTCCGATTCAATCTCATCCCTATTTTAGTTGAATTTTGACTTAATATTTGGTCATTTTGTCAACTATACTCGTATCAAGTCAAAATGTAATCGAAATTTTTCAAAAAGAAAATATCTTGAAAAATTTGGTTATTTGAGACTTAAGTTTATATTCATCCTTATTTTGGTTGAATTTACCCCTGTATTTTTGTCTACCTTTACCCATGTATGAAATTAACCCAAAACTTTTTAAAATCCTGAATCTAACCCAACCTAAATACACTAAAACTAAAAAATTTTGGGTTAATTTCATACATGGGTAAAGGTAGACAAAAATATAGGCTGTAAATTCAACCAAAAATGGGATGAAATTAAACACAAGTCTATGAAATGACCAAATTTTTCAAGATATTTTCCCTTTTTAAAAATTTTTGATATTTTTTGACTTTATGAAGTTGACAAAATGGCCAAATATTTTGAGATATTTTCGGTTTGATTAGTTTTTTGACCCTCAGTGAGCAAATTGAGTTGCGGTTTTGCCGGCTCATCAAATCAACAAAAGTTCCCGTTTACTTCACGTGATGACAATTTTTTTCAGAAATCTTATTTGTCTCGTCATTTTTGCAAATTTGACTTTAAATACCTATGTAGTACCTTGTATAATACCTTCAGGGTTTGCTAAAAATATTTTTGAAAAATCTCTGTATAATCTACAGGTATAATGAGAAGAATATATGAGGACAAAAACCTGCAAAAAAATTATTATTAATATGTAATAACTTAAGAGTTATTTTGAAGATGCTATTTACATTTTACAACCAAAATATTTTTCTCAGGTGACCAATGCATAACTGGGTATCTTACTAGACAAGTATCTGTACCCTGTACAAGTACTAACTAACTATATGTACTAGTAATATAGAGAGATAAAGATAGTCAAGGTTGGTTGGCCAGAGATTTCTTCCCTCTTTTTGCATGTGAAAGGGTGTGCCCTAAACACAACACAAGCAACCTCATCAGAATTTCAAAAATTGTCAAAATTTAGAAACTAAATTTAAGGAACTTGAGCCCTTTAACAATTAAGGAATCTCAAAAATTATAGAAAGGACACTTGAGATATATAGGTACCAATAGGATTTTTAACATTACAGTAACGCTTTTACATTTTTTAAAAATTCTTAAAAGGTCACACAATCAAGATTTTAGACCTCTAACACAAGTCTAATTACTGGGTAGTTTTTATAAAAAATATTTTTCTGGATACTTTTTGAGTTTCTGTTATTTCATCGAATCTATATGGTCATATTTTGTATATTAGTATCAGTGGGTAGGGTATTATAAGCTCTGATTTTTGAAAAAATTTGATCAATTCAAGTCACATGTCTGAATTTTAACTAAAAATTGGTAATATTTACAAATTTTAGTTGAAATACTTGATTCAGCAGGAACGAGAAAAATTTGGTTTTTTTGACTTTATGAAATTGACCTTATGAGATGACCTCAAGAGTTGCCAAAATTTGAGCCATCGAATCAAAACTAAATTGTTAGTTTTTACATTTTTACATCAGTAGGTAAGAGCATAGGCTTTTGATTCGAGTTTTGAAAAAATATGATCAATTAAAGCCAAATATTTGGTTTTTAGTTAAAATTTTGTTAGTTTACAAAATTTAGTTGCATCTGACAAGTCTAAATTGGTTTTTTTGACATTATGAAATTGACATTGACCTCAGGATTTGCCAAAATTTGAACCATAAACTTAGGATATCAAATAGCTTGCCTTATGCTAAATGCTTAGACCTTTTTTATGAATTTTTCTGAAAATACTTTTATGATTTTTCCAAATTTTTGACTTAAAACCTAAAAGGTTTTAAATCATTTGCCAAAAATTGAGCAATACTAAACTTAAGTAGAACTTTTATCGTTTGAAGTTTGAAATATTTATGATCAAATTTAAATTTTTTTCAAAACTATTTAGGTAGTTATGTCTGTATAGGTTTGAAATCGGTTAAAAATCTGTTTAGAGAATTGACAAGCAAATACAGTATAGCAATGGCTTAACTTTTAAAATTGATAAATAACGATATTTGTCATCTAAAAAATGATTTACGGATAAATTGAGGTTGATTTTAACGTACTTTTAAAAATGTCAATTTTTTTCGAAAATTTATAAACTTTTACTTGTTCAGTTTTGCAAAGACAAAACCAATATTCTGTAATACTATGCGTATGATACAATAGGGTAAATGTATCCTCTCTGAAGGATTTTGAATAATATTTGATTTAGATCATATTAATAAGAGATTTCTCAGAAATCTTATGGAGAATTTTCAGTTGAGTTTTGGTCATAAGAAAATAAACCATTTACGAGTATTAGGATTTTGGCATCCCATAGTGTTTGTAAATTTGAATCAGAAATCAACAGGCTACCCCTGAGAATCTCACCCCAACTTCTGTTCTCCAAAATCTCAGATACTTTTTTCTTATACATACAGATACTCTTAAGGATTTTGAATACAAAATCTACACAAGTTCAAGTTCAATCTGTTTACAAAAATTCAATATCTATAGACTTCCACATAAGGCTAGCCAAGACCAGGACCAGCTCACAAACTGAACTTGTACTGGACACAAAACATTTCATCAAGTTCTAGCCTTTAAGGCTACTTAATATTAACATTAGGCGTAAGTTCAATTCACCCCTTGTACATATATTGTATATTGTACTTTGATTTAAGTTTTAAAAGTTTTTTAAAGGACCTTACTCGTATAAGGCATGTAATGACCTGGATTGTTTTGAGTTTTTCAAAAATTGAATTCTTAATCCTTAGAAAAAGTGGATCGAATCTGATACTTTTTTGTCTTTTACAATAGAATAGTACCCTACTACATATGTATGTGTATAGTTTATGCGTATGCTGTTCTTGTACAACTGCATCTGATCAGAAATGCTTCATCTGATTCTGAAATTCTGAACATCAAGTTAAACTTACCCTAGACCTCGAAAAAACCCTCTCAAAATCTAATCTAATA
>JAQIXA010002054.1:0-19985 GCA_034699045.1 Nanhermannia cf. coronata Gr-Ori-00579 | reverse complement strand
AAAAAAATATCACCATTTTGGTGGGACTATATAATTTCACCGTAAAAAATCATCACCGGATTTCTTAGAGTGTAGGTAAACCAAATTTAAAGCTTAATTTACAATTAGAGTACCCTACCTATAAAAGTATATTATTTACAATTTCGAAACTTTACTTGCCTTATAGGTAAGTAGTTTTTTTACAGATTTGGCAAAAAAAGAGCTCATCGTAAAAGTATCCCATTCAAACAGAAGAGAACAAGACTTAACAACAAGACTGATTAAATGAAAGGGGGTTTGCATGCATTTGCTACTATACTATACTACTGATACTTATATAAGTACTTTAGACTTTAATAATACTTGATATTTGATTTTGAATCCTCAAATCTCAAAAATTGTTCGCTTTTTTTGGCAAAAAAAAAATCACGCTGTCCCACTATTCAATTTCAAGTTCATTGTCTAACTATAATAAGAATATAAGAATGAGTGTAAAAGCTAATTTTAAAAAACTATTTTAAAGCACTTATAAGATCGTAGATCTATTCTCAAATCTCTTTTTAAAAAAATACTTTTCAAGCTGTGAATTTATATCTAATTCTTTACAAATTGAATTAAAAATCAAACCAGAACAATAATATGCTTTTCTTTCAGTTACTAATTGCACTACTACTTAAGTATCTGTACTCGTATATACGAGTATTTACAGAATTCCTATATTGTTCTGAGAAAATGCACATTATTGACAATGCTAAATTGTATAAAATTGATGAATTGTTGATAAAATTGAGAATAAAATGAGCAAAAAATGAGGGCAAGATAAGTGAATATTACCTCTAGTACTACTCGTAGATACTAGTATATTTGTTGTGTAAAATAGGATTTGGAAACAAGGTAAAAATGAAAAGTTTCTCACTTTTTTTGATCAATTTACTAGATTTAGATATAAAAGTGAATACAGCAAAATCTCTATATGACGTCTCCCAAACGAGTAAAAAATCGGATAATATTTAGAAAAATAAACCTGTTCAAATTATTGGAAATTTTGCATCATTTCTTTGAAAAATGTCTAAAAATAAATGAGAATTTGATGCTTAGGTAGGCTACTTTCATTTCAGCTTCAACTTTTTAAAACTTGATTTATTCGAGTTTTTTAGGTGTCAAATATCTCAAATCTTTAGTACAAGTTGACACTTTTTGAGACTGGATTTTGATTTTTGTGGTTTATTTTTCAAACCTCTAATTTCTAATTTGGTTTGTAATCTGAACTATAAGCTAATATATACGATTAAATGGAATCATATGAACTCGCAGACATCTCATTTCCTTGAAATTTTTGCAATTGCAAAAATAAGTTGAATTTTATATCTACTAATAGTAAGTAGGCATTTAGGCATTTAGGCATCCTGTATCTAAAAGGCAATATATCATTTTTGCATGAATTTTTTTTATCTTGAGACTTGAAAGAAGCCTATTTTAAATATTTGCTTACACTTTTCAGCTCTTATGATGTTATGGGAAATTTTTGTATGAAAATAAATGAGTCTGTTCCCACCATTAAGATCATCACATTATGATCAAGAGACTTTATTGTTCTTAAAAAAATTTGAGTAAAACTGAAAGCTTCAATGACCCCTCATGTCGTTAGCGGATTAGTTTAATGGTAAAATTACATAGAAAAAAATGAACCTTCTAAATACACATCTAGTAGGGTACTACTAATTGTAAGATACAAAGCCACAAGGCTATGCTGCTTAAATAATCAAAATCGATATTCTGAATATCAATGTTCTTATACTAACTACTATACATACTATACTAGTATTCGAATGTGTAAATGTAAATATCCACCTATTTAAGATAAGAATTCTAATTGTGTAGGTTTACTAATTTGTATAGGTATTGTAGCAATATCTTAATCTTAATCTGATAGTATGCGTACAATATCCTGTAGGTACTATGTATATACAAATTACTATAGGTAGATAGATTAAAAGTTCAAAAAACTGTCTTTAGAATATTTAGAAAAATGACCTTATTGTTGGTTATATACCAAGATTCTTGACTATTCATAAATTTAAGAAATTCTAGCTTATAGTATTGGTAAAAGGAATTCTTTTATTGGTACTTTTCTGGAACTTTCTCTAATCATTTAGAGGTCTGAAATTTCAAGAAAATTAGGATTACAGAAGAAGAAGACTTAGGAAGCCAAAATTTAGAAGTATACAAATGGCCCTTTTTCTCAAACTCTTTCACAAATAAGTAAGTAGATTATGTATCTACATATACTGATTACTGATATGCTTATAATATGCATTTAAAAAAAAATAAACTGAATAAAAATATTGAATGATTTGCATCGATAGTATTTGAATACCTTTAAATACGTCGAGGAGTATCAACTATCTATATAGCAAGAGTAAGACATGACCATTCAAATGAATTATCCAAAAGGTAAAATACTGATAGTATGTACCCTACTTATGCATGATAGCTATACCTATTATTCAGAATATCTATATGTAGTAAGGCGCTACGAATATTATAACTTTGCATTTTTTGGTTTTGTTGCTGTTTTTGTTCTCACAAAATTTAAAGAAAAACTCAAAAAATTTCTGTCTAATTTTGTTTAAAAGTTAATTTATAAAAATGGGACGTTTGAGGAAGATTTCTTTAGAAGGTCTCTCATTACCTGAAAAACACTTTATTGAAATAAGGGTAAGTTTTATTACTTTTTACTGCCAAATTAATGAAGCTTTTGGAAAATTTTAGTCGAAATTTTACACATTTTGATAATTAATTAGATAATGAAATTACACTATAAGATCCAATTTTTTCAATTTTAAGTTGATCTAAATGAGTAAGTTAGGTATACCTAATATTTTCTATTTTTTTAGGGAATGAACAATTATCTGTATCATCTTAGAAAAGGCCGAAGTAAGAGTAAGACATTTTAAAAAATCTATTATTATACCGACAATCTTAGTCAACCGATTGTCGGTTGATTAGCCAAATGTTAGGTTTGGCTAATCCGATCAAAATCCGGTTTTTTTCTAGAAAAATTGACCAGTAATTGAAAATATTGAAAATATTTTGATCATGACCTTAATATTTATCATTTTATTATGATCTATAAATCTTTTTTTATCTTTTTTTTTTTTGCTTTTTTAGCGTCCTCGACATCATTTTTGGATATTTCAGTATTATCTGATCATTTCGAAACCGAAGAAGAACAAATCAAAAAAATAGAAGCACTCGACACCTTGAAGGATATTCAGACAAGTAAAGGATGTCAAAGGGATTTAACCTTTACTTTGGTAAGTTATTTAAATCAAATTTTAATGGATCTCAGGCTCATTTTTGAAATAAAATTTCAAATTTTGAACTTATGATACCTGGTAAATTTAAGAGCTCCATTCTTGGCATCTTATTTGCTTATTACTAAAATCAATTTTTAAAATTTCAGAAACGTAAAGCTGCTGTTGAAAATGAAAACACAGGTATACGTAAGCCAATTTTCAAAAATGGAGTAAATCAAAGCAAATATTTAAGCCCTCGTCTTTGCAAAAGTTTCAAAATTCGTAAGGATTTCATCCATAAAAATTTGGCCAAAATAAAAGAAGAAAACAAAAGTCAGCCCTTTAAAGCTAGGGCCATGCCCAATTTTACCAGATTCAGATTAAATGAACAAATCTAAAAAAAACCTCAATAGGAATAGGTACCTAGTGGTATATCAGGACCAGCCTAACCTCTAAAAAATCTACTTAAAATTTAAGTCTTAGAAAACTAAGGACAAGAGTAAGTACTACCTTACCTTCCTAAATTAAAATATGTATGTTTTATACCCAATTTATTCCCAATTTTATTTTACTTTTAATTACGAGTATTCAAGCATTTTGTAATGTACCTAAATTATTTTTTGTAACTTATAAACCCATATATTTGCCAGATTTTTTCAATATAATTCAAAATATCCGACCTAAATTATCAATCTATTTCATACTAACAATGACAGTTACAAATATTATGCCATGGCCTATAGTACTGGTAATGTAGGCACCTACTTTTAAAATATGTAATATGATTATGTACTTACCTGCACCATATTTTAGAAATGTATATTATTATTATGTAAGACACAAAGATTCATTTTTATACTTTAAAAGCAATTTATATTTAGATTAACATAGGATAGGTTTATTAGCTACTTACTTAATATTCCATTATCATTAGCGTATTTAAAGCCAACTTTTCTAAATTAAATATTCAATAAATTCATAATTTTATATGTCTACATATTCGTATACCCCATTACAATAATTAATATACTAAAATGTTCTAATTTTGACTTTATTTATAAGGTATCTGTAGCTTGTTTAGTATGTAAGATCAAATTTAGATTTTTTGAGCTGAATTCAATGAATAGTTCCATACCTTTAGTTTTTAAGAGTTTTGGAATTGAGATTCGAAAACTTGTAGGTAGGTACTATAGGGCTTAGAAAATTTTGATTTTTTATTCGATGAAATCCACAATTTACTACAATTCACAAACTTTTTTGCACTTGATTTGGATATCTCTCTTGTGTAATGCATAATAGATAGTACATATCAGCAGTTGGAGGATATCAGAAGCAAAAAACTTGCTAGTAAAAGTTTAATATTAGATTTTCCCATGTATATAGGACAAGTACTATAGTATAGTAGATACAAGATATTAAATATTAAATTCAGAATAAGATGTTACAAATTTACATAAACTAACCTAGCTCACAAAGTACTTCAAATTTTTCCCATAAAAATCTCAGCATACCATGAGATACTATAGTACAAGTACTTCTACAAATTTCAAACTACATTTTAAAAGCAGATGGGTCAGAAAACTTTTATTAAATTCGCGAAAAACTTTTGTAAGAAATGAAATAAATCCTCTAGAATACTTAATACTTATGGCTAGTACTATGGCTTTCCTACTCGTAATTTGAAATTTGAAGTATTATGGTATCTAATATTAGGAATTAGGATACTTTAGCTGAATTTTCTGTTTCAAACCAAAGTAATTAAAAGCAGATTATACCCAAAAATAAACCATTGAAATCACACGCAGTTTATAGCATTATACATAGTACTTATACGGTAGATTTCTAATTACTAATTATCCTTAAAAACATATGAAATCAATTAATTATACATTTATATGAGGAAATACTTTAAAATGAATTTGCAAAGTATTTAAAGCTTTAAATTGTTTTAAATCGTAAAGCCTTGAAATTCCCATAGGCATACTCGTATATCGGTAAAAATAGCGGTATGCACTCATGTATTTAAGGTGACCTAGAGGTCTGAAATTTTCAAATTAATTAAACTGTCAAAATTTTTAACTTTATCCTATTGTAAATACCTAGATTATTTTGCAGTTTGTAATATCGATTAGCACAAAAATGGCATTAGCAGAACCGCAATAGAACCTTTGTTAAGTTGATAAATGATGGTGCAAATTACATTTGACCTTTTCTATATAGGTAAGATATGTATCTACTATCTACGTAAATAGTTGGTATATGACTACATGTATACTTGAATAGGAAATATGATATTTTCCGTGTTTATTCAACTAATACACTGGTATTTATACAGAGAGAGACATTAAGAACCATTTACAGCAGAGCCAGGACAATAGAATTCAGTTTTTTTAAAGATAGAAAAATAGATTTTGTAATCAATCAATCAATGTACTTAATGATCTCACACTTACACTTATAGTACAGCAAATGGATATGGTGATTGACATTGACAAAACAATGGATAAAAACAGAAAAAAATTTGTAGACACTACTACCAGCAGGATTATATGTCTCTCGAGAGTGTAAAATAATGTCAAATTTTGAAGTAAGTTATAAAATGAGTCATATGCATGTGTTTATTAGACTCAAAATTTGAAGGATTCTCATATTTTTGGTCAAAATTTTAATCTAAAATCTTGCCTAAAGATTTCGTTAGTCTAAAATACCTAATATTCATATCCAAATCCGAATTTCAATTATTAAATCCCATCCCAGATTTATCAATGTAACTAAACTATAAAATGATTTGAAACTTGAAATTGAGAAAAAAATACTGCGAATATTATCTATCTAGAAATTTCTAAAATTTTGGCTAAAATTCATTGGATAAAATTAGATGGCCAGAAAATGGATCTTCCAAGTGTCCCTTTTCAGCCAGATATGTCACATTTATAGTATTTTTTATATAACTCTGAAATTGAAATACAATTATACCCGGTACTAACGGGTTTAATGTCCAAATTGCAAAAAAAAACTACAAAGAAAGAGCAATACAAGCATAGATACAAGGTTGTTTATGATTTTTTTGAGACTTTTTTTGGGGAAATAAGAATTTGAACTTTTTTTTTGAATGGGAGTTCTTCGAATCTCCCATTAGATAAATTTTATAAAAATGATGAATCGAGCATTGATATCGAGACAATGAAGATTTCTAGAAAAGTCCAGTTTTTTGTTTTTTATCTCATAAATACGAGTACAGTGTAGGTAACATACAAAATATGTACTTATAGGTATCTATTTATAACATAGTAGTAGGTATTTTTGTTATATAAGTTGAAAACAACTTGTACTTTTGTTTTGTTCTCTTTTGAGTCGATAAAGTCTCAAAAGTTTTTCTCTTTTTTTTGAGATACATATTTGATATTTCAAGAGCTTTGCTTTGACTTTGAGTGTAGTACTTGACGCTTTGGGCTTTAATCTTTAATATTTTATTAACAAGTTTGACAGGATATGAAATAGCCATGAAAAGTTGCTATTAAGGTAAGTAATATTCTCTTGAAAAGTTTTTGGCTCAATCGTCCAATAAATCCGGATAGTAAATTGTCAAATAATAAATTTAAAAAAATTAAATATGAACCTTAGGTATATTATAATTATGGCAAATAATAAGACCCAGAATTAATGAAATGCCTATTTTCAAAATAGCTTCAAAATACACTACCTATCTAAATTATCTTCAGCAAATACCTAGTAGGGTTTTCTACAAATACAAAAAACTGAAGGTTTCAAATTTTAGTTAGGTAACTACTCGTACTACTGATACCTAAGTTCCTTTATAATTTTACATTTCGATTAGAATATAGTCATTGAATCATTAGGGTAGGATACTTATTGTTAGATTTGACATTTTTATTTTTGGCATTTTTTGACTTACCTTATAACTTATGAGCTTTATGACGCAGCTTATTGTTATTTTTACTGACTATAATAGTAATAGTAGCTTAGGTAAATACGTTAATGTAGGAATAATAGTAAAATAAAAGTTAGATTTTTATCAAATATTTATCTCGGATTTAAGACCCTATATATACCGTTGTTATTTATATCCTCTAATCTTAATTTGTTTCTTATTTATTTTACACGATTTATTCATAATACAAGTACCTATCACTCATACATTCGTATTTACAAGTTAAGTACCTACAAATGTCACTATGCTATGTCTGATGTCTGGTTTTTGAGACCTAAAAAAGGTCCTTATATAAATAACCGATAATTATGAGGTTGAAGGTGATGGCAAAGTTTCATATAAAAAAACTAGTCATTTAAATTGGCAAATCCCATGACATGATTCACAAATCACAAATCTAGCCAAAAAAAGTCAAATTTGTCTGAAAAAAACGCACTGCCACAAAGGGGTTGAAACTTTTTTTTTTGCTTTTTTTTTATATTTTGCAAAAGAGCCAATGACTTTCTCAATGGCTTGCTGACTGCTGACTTTGTGCTCCTGATTTTTTTCTCTTGAGAATTTCGTGACAGATTGCAATTAGTCCTGAACTGAACAAGTAAAGTTATTCTTATCTTAACTAATTATATTCAAAACCTTTCTATTCTGTAATTACATTGAGAATTCAATCGACTACTGTAGGATTGGTTTCAATTTTGTCAAATGAGGAAATTAATTATTAAAATTTTCCCAAAATTTTGGAAATTTTTACCATCTATGCTTCAAGTTTACTTGGAAATCTCTTTTGAAATCGAAATCTTGGGATAATCGTGAAATTTGCTTATATCTATTGTGCATCAAGTGCTAATTTTAAAGTAATGAGTTTTTGAGTCATTTTAGGTATACGACTACTATAGGATAGATAGAACCCTTTTAATTGGCTTTTTCTGTTTGAGACATCAAATCAATTGAAAAATTCTCAAGAAAATTAAAATTACTGATAAGCCTGGAAAGGCTGAAAAATTATTTGAGCTCAAGTTTTAAGTACCTAGTACCATTGCCTTGATACTTTTTAGTCTAATTCTACTACTACATTTGATTTCTAAAACCTAAAGATTTTGATTTTGATTAGTATTGAGCTCGGTATTCCTTTACTTGTTTTTGTACTTTGTTATATTGATAAAAAAAAAACAGTCCTTTCTTAAACTAAAAGTAGTTGAATTAAGAATAGTGAATAGTGTGTCTACACAATATACATTCAAGCATTTAGCTATTCCCCCATGACGAGATCGTTGGTTTGAATTTGAAATGGTTTTGTTCTTTCCAAATTCCAAATTCGACTCAAGATTTTTGTCCTAAATGTATTTCTAAATGTAAATGTAATTTCAGTCCAGGCTTTTTCCTCACAAACAAGGCCAATATTCATAAGGGAATTGAAAAAAGTTCATTTTACCAAAATGTTTGCCTTTTGCCACCTAAAAAAATAACCATTTTTTAAGATTACTTTTACAGATACATCTACCTAAAGATATAGGTAGTAAATAGATACTTATAAATTCATTTAAATGGTTTTAGTGCTTACTAATGTATCAAGTAATCTAAATTTGCCATGTCTATTACTTTTATATAATTATCTAGTAATTATATCATAAAAGTAAAGAAAAATCTCAAACAAAATTCAAAACAGTCTCTGATTCTGTGTTTAATTAGAACTCTTACAAGTTCAAGTCATTTACAGACATTTACATTTATAGTTAATAGTCTAGTATCTACCGAGAAAGTAAAAAAGGTTCATTAGCACTTTTTAATCATAGTCAATTAATTGTTGTAAATTAAAATTTAAACTCGAGAAAACTCTTTTTGAATAGGTTATCTCCGTATATGTATGTATACCATAGTTAGGCACTTTTGATTGGGTTAGTTATGTTCAATACAAACTTAAAATGTAGGGGAAGGATATCAATTAATTTTCTTTTGAGTTATTCAATCGAGTTGAATGTTTAAAACAGAAAAGACTAGGCACCTATGGTAAATTAAAATATTTCTAGTAAAATCTAGCAATAGGTACCCTAGTCTCAAATCAAATGACTTAAAAAAAACTCATTAATTTAAAAGTACCCTAGTACCTCTGCTATAGAATATTCAGGTACCTACTTATAAGTACAAGTATCAACTACTACCATGTCATTAGAAACTATTTCAAAATTTAGTTAAGAAATTCCAGAAATATTTAGTGAATACACAATAGCAGGTATCTCTTTTAATTACCTATTTTTACTAAAATACTCGAATTCCTTATTTTGTTTTTTAACCTTTAAGTTGAGGCTAATCGAGATTTTTTAGAATTTTAATAATGTTTTCTTTTTGTAATAGTAGTACTAGTACTATAGTATCACTTTTGTAAAAATATTTGTAGATTCATTTGGATTTTCAAGACATTCAAAGCTACACGTTAATGGTCGAGGCTTTAAATAAATTACTTTTCTTGTCAGATATAAATACTTGAGAATTTCTCACATAAAACCACGTACGAGTACTCCTGCCTGATACTGATACAAACAAGTACATAAATGCATATTAAAACCCATTAGATATCTGGATAAAATACTCGAGAATATTACCAGTATCATAAATACTTACTAGTAGTATAAAAGCTCTCGATGAAAGCAAGCAAATAAAATATATTTCGAAATACACGTCCCAAGTCCAAATCCGAAAATTCAAATAAAATCTTACCCGACCTTTTGACGTAGTTTATAGTGCATTAGGTAGGGTACTGTAGATAGCTATTGAAATCTAAAGATACCCAAGTTAGTTTGAGTTTGGAATTTGCAAAGACATTTTGATAAATTTGATAAATTTATTTCCTTTACTATCATCATACCAATATAAGTTTACACGAATTTATAAAGTTCTTGAAAACTTGTGTAGTAAAAGCGTATATTTCAAGTTGTTATAAAGTAAATAAAAGGATGTAATAAAACCATCTGATTCCTCATAATCCGCTTTTCAAATTACGAAAAATAGTTCAGATTTCTAGGTCAATAGAGAGCCAAAGATAAAAATCAATATTTATCTACCCAAACCCAAACTATTATGTTTGAGTTGAAAAAGTGGATTTACAAAATCTTTTTGAAGGTTAAGATTTTACACAATTTTTTAGCCTAACCTACCCTAACCTTGAGGTTATTTTAAACTTATTCTTGGTTTAGAAAACTTACAAACTCTAGGCCTTCTAGGTCATTGTGAGAGCGAAGCGAGCACTTACTATTCAACTTTGCTTGCACTTTGTCCGTCTGCTGTGTGTCCAGAGGATATTAGCTAGTTTGAGCATTTCCTACTTAGGCGAAAACTACCTACTTTAGGAGGTACCGCGCCACCCCAGAACTGCCGCACTACCTGAATCGAGTAGGTAGATTTGAAATCAGCTTCGTCAAAATAGCCAAATGGAGTAGGTGAAAACTACGTCTACTTAGAAAAATTATGGTACCCTAAATACGGTTTATTTTCATTCTAATGTAAAATTTTTGTTAAAAATTGAATTCTAAAGTTAATTTTTAATTAAAATTAAATGTTTTTAATTTAAATAACTATAATTAGATGTTTATCATAAATATTGATAAATTAGAGAAAATTAGTGTTTTATTTTCAGTCAAGTTTTACCTTTTTCGAGTATTTTAGTTCAAGTTGAATCTTTTATAATATTTGGTTTTTATTAAATAAATGAGACAATTAGTTAAATGCAATTAAAATAAAGTAACTTTACATGTAAATGTAAATTAAGTTAATGTAAGTAAATGTAAGTGTGTGGGGTTGGATAGCTCCTCTAAAATGTCTATTGAGCTCTGAAAACCCCAATTTTGGACACACTGATACAAGTAAAACACATTTAAATGATGCTAAATCGGATTTTTCAGAGCTGATTTTCACTATTTATAACTTTATGGTACCTTTTACCTAAATCATGATATGATTTATATGATTATCATCATTCATCATCGAAATAATTGAATGAATTTTCACATTTAAATGTTTGAAAAAGATAATAATTTACTCAAGTTGGCAATTTTCATCACCATTGCATTGTGTAAAGTAGTGATGGTGCTGCAAGTTGCTTTAAACATAAAATTAGTTATAATGGTGGTGCGTGGTGGTGCTATAGTGGTTGAATCACACTAATTTAAAAACAAAAAAGATAAATCCAACATTAAAAATTACTCAAAATAACTATTAAGATAAATAATTAATTATAATTACTGACACTGCTAAAATTATTCATAAAAATGAATTTACTGAAATTGAAAATTGAGGTAGGTAGATTTAGGATGAAAATTCTCAATGAGATTTTTTTAAAGTTGCAACCTTCTACTTCTACTTAGGGCAAAGTAGGTAGTTTTCGCCTAAGTAGCAAATGCTCAAACTAGCTATTAACTCGAGAACTACTGGACCGATCTAAATCAAACTTGGCATGAAGGACCCCCATAGTGTGGGGGTGTTCCATTTGGACAAAAATTTCAGATTGACCCACCCCTTGGGGTCAGGGCACCCTTTAAGTGTTCCCCATGTTAATCAAATGGGAAAAAATCAAAAATGAGGTTTAATTGGCTATAGGGGTAATCGATGACGGAAATTTAGAATTTGACATTTATTTAAACTGAAAATTGACCTTTAACCCCGAAAAATGGGGCAACGTGAGATGCCTTCATAGCAATTAATAATCAACTTCTAGTGAGTTGATTAAAGCCTAGTTATGATATATTCTAAATTTTCAAAATCCTGTCAAAAAGAATTTGTAAGACCCAGAATCAGAGGTGATTTTGTCATTTTAAAGTTCTTTAAAATTGACGAGTCTCTCATCTGTAAAATTATTTGAAAATTTGTTTCTCAAAATAACAAAATTTTGGTCCCCTTCTGCTGGTTCTATAGGTAATTTATTTTATATAGGTAATTTATTTTCTTCGATAAATGAATCGAATATAATGACATTATTTAGGATTAAAAATTAATTTCTGAATATTTGAGTATCTAGACATTGTTATTTCATTGTTCATTTCCATAAGCGATTGCAATTGCATAATAATAAATAATAAAGTAGGCATTTATGAATATGAATAATGGTCTTGATGAAAGGCTTAATTTAATTTAATTAAAACACCCAAACTTGAGTACTTTACCTATAGATTTCATTATTATATAAGTAAAACCTATAAGTACCTACTTATGAGCTCAAGATACTTAAAAGACCCTACTAGTTTATAGGACTAGTTTAAAGGAACTAATAAATTTGTCCATGAATATTTCAGCTAGATAATTTATGTGGTAATACATGCATTAATAAGGATTAGAAAAGGACTAGAATTTGGGAAATTTGTAATTTGCATAATTTTACACCTAATTAAGTACCTCTTGTGGAAGTAATACAATAAATATTTCTTTAATAGAATGAATAAGGTACATACATACATAATACATAATAATAATAAAGTTCCTTTGAAGTTTGAAAGTATATTTGTGAGCATCAAAAGAGAATTAAATTTATATCTAGTGTATTTATTTTGTATTAAGATATTTACAATACATATTATGTAGATTTATTACATCACAAACAACGAGAATAATCGCAAAATTGACATTTGATTTAGGTAATAAGTTTTATGCTTCTATACTTGGATCTACTTTTAGTACAAGTCCGGATTTTAAGGCATAAGTTTTTCAACAAAATTTTGGTATTCAATATATTTTTATATTCCAATTCAATCCAGATCCAGGTCCAGATCCAGATAGGATTTTAAGAACTACTCGTCAAATTCCAATTTTCGAAAATTTTGACTAAAAATTGATTTTTTTGGCTAAAAACAGCCACAGTAGATTAATAATTGTCACATTATAATTAAAAGTTTAGCATCTTTGAACATTTTAGACATATTTTAATATAGTTTTAGGTGATTGTTCTGTACTAAAATCGACATTTCGAAATTATTTGAATGAATTGAAATTTTGTATTTGTTGAACAAAAAATCATTTTTTTTCTTAAAAAAAGCATTCGTGTCTCGTGTATAGCTAAAAATCCGAACCAGACTTGTTACTTATGACTCAAATACATTTATTTCAAGACCCTGTCAATGTCTACCCCCCTAGAGACCTTGAAACTTGAAAAATGTCACCGAATTTTTGCATTCAAGATATTGTATAAATCATATTTTTGGGAGTGTTCAAGCAAAAATATCTATATAGACTCACAAAATTCATATACATACACAGGATTGAGAAAAGTCGAATATTTATTTTTTAGAGAAATCTAAATGCAAAATATATTTGATTATGCAAACCAATGCCTGTAAAAGATGCGGTAAGGTATCTTACTTTTTTCAGCTTAGATTCAGATAAGGACCCCCCAAGGGTAATAGATTTAAATTTAGTAAGAAATACCCTACCTTTATAACTAGGGTACTATATAATATATGCATCTCATGATAATATATCAGTAGTCCTTCCTGCTTTAAAATCTATCAGAATTTTTTTTTAAATTTAAATTTTATTTGAAACTGAATGCATTTCTTAATCTTTTGAGAAATTTAAAAAAAAATAAAATGTAGTATTTTATACTAGACTATAGGGACATTTGCAAAAGCATAAAATGAAATCTTCTACTTACTTACTTATTTACTTATGTTATATGTAATAGGACTAAAACCTGACCAAATTAGCCAAATCCAAAGGGTCATATCTTTAAATCTAGTGTAAAATTTGGAAAAAATGAACTTGTTTTTAGCAAAAAAAGCAAAGTACAGATAATTCAACACCATAAGGATTTGGTCACTTAAAAAATCGTAAAAATCGTAAAAAATTTATAGATACATCCATACTTTGGGTTAAGTAAAAATGTTAAAATTAAAATTATAAAAATACCCTAAAAACACTGGAAACTATACCCGCCTAACTCAATACTCATAAGCTAAGGATAAGTCTAATTTTCAAAGTTCGAAAAATTAAAATATTTGAGGATTTTGAAAATTTATATACCTAAAGTTGCAGGGCAAAATTTTGAGAATTAGTAAAGTCTTTCCAGTTTGATTTTTTAAATTTTGACATTTTGCTGACCTTGATAAAAGTGTCAAATTTGTCCTTTTGCAAAAAGAGCTAAATAAATACACTTAATAGTACTATTTATTATTAGGGTATTGAAAATAGCAGAAATATTCAGAATAGAATTTGAATCCAATTTTCTGAAGGTAAACATCCAAATGGTTAAGCCAAGTTGACAATCTACAGGTTTAATAATAAAACCATTAGGTATGGTGGAATTCTTGGAGAATTTGCTTTTTCAAAATAAATACGAGTTGACGTCTCAACTGATCCTTTGAGATTTGAGACTGACACAATTTTGAGACTTTATTTTTCTTACATTTTCAATTTTAGATACACAAAAATAAACAACTATTTTAATACGCTATTACACATTACTAGTACTAGATAATATATCATGGTACTACACTATTATAAGGTTAATAATAAGAATAAGCATAAATTGTCCCTCTATCAATTAATATTGCTAATTACTACTCAATAATTATACTTATTTTAGTTAACTTTTAATTAGTATATTACATATATGGTAAAATGTAATAAAATATATTACCTTTGACATGCTTAATTGTATACAAATAGATTTTTTCAAAAATTTTACTCATAATACGAGAACCTTTAACTTACTACTATAGTCTAAGGATAAGTAATAAGTACATGTATGTATATTATGCATATTATGCAATATTTGCTTTGTGCAATCTTAAAATTGAATAAATAAAATACAATATTGTGATCTTAACCCTCCTACTCTAATGGTACTAGAGTATCTAATTCTAAGATAAATACAGATTAGTATTAGGTAAGTACAATAGTATTTTACAATAAATATAATTTGATACAAATATTGACTTTATTTTTTGAAAAATAAATTTATTCTAGAGTAGGTTCGAGTAAGGTACTTGAGAAAGGTACGAGACATACAGAAGAGATTCGTATAAATTAAATTAAAAAAATTGAAGTATGTATGAGTAGTACACACTTCAATCAAAATTCTAGATTCTAGACGAGATTTTATTTTAAAAATTTGATAAACAAAGTAAAGTAGGATACTTAAGGAATAGTTAAGTAGAATTAGTTATAAGATACTGGTTATAAAATAATTTAAAAAAATCAAAATTACTTCGATAAATAGTGGCTTAAGTTACAAGTACCTTACTAAAAATCTATTTAAATAGCCTAATTAAAATTATGCTGATACTTATCGAAATGCAGACAGCTAATACTACCTATCGACAAAAAAATTACACCAATATAGGTAGGGTATATTCACTAGATTATAAGTACCTACAAGTACTCTCATTTGCCAAGTAAATTTAAAAGATTTAAGATTTTTTTAACACTGTATTCTTGTATAAATATCCTCGCTTTTAAAATATATTTTATCAAGTAATTTTTCTAATTTTTAACTATAATAGTATAGGTAGATAGGTACAACTTAATGATTAGCAAGAGTATTTCTTGTATTTAAAGTAGATCTACGATTAATTCGGTGATCTCCAGTATGACCTCGATTATAATCCCCATCTTCTGCAGCTGGTGTGAAACATTTGATGAAATTCTGAAGTAGATTTGGATTAAAAAGTAGAAAAATCCATGGGTTGACAACTATTTTTAATGTAAATAAAAATGGGTAAAATTTAGTGTTAATTAAATAGGATTTCTTGGAAAAAAACTTTTTTTTCCTCAAAGCCTCAAGATATAAGTCCTAGACTATAAGTAGTACTCAATACTATAGTCTATAGTACCCTAAATATTGTAGTAAAATAGGTAAATAGTAAATACTTACCAGAATTTAATGATGCCAAAAGTGTTACAATTGTAAATGTAAGACCTATAAAAAGTTTCAAAAAAAAAAAGTTTAGTACTTATGTACTACTGTAAGGACTTGTGTTATAAGAGGGTTAACCATCTTATTTACTTGCACTTTATTTCACTTGAAAGATTTTACTACGAATTTTTTTTAGACAATAATAAAGATATGTATAAAAAATAGGAGCTGGGCTGTAGGGTACTTTCTCCATGGTATATATTAGCAAAATGTAAATAAAAGCATTTCCCTGTAACTTGGACTTATTACAAAACTTTTTCCTTTAAAATACTTGGAAAATAAATCACTATTTAAAATGTAAATCCTAACCTAAATCAAGGGCACATAAATAATGGCATACTTAGTAAGTACTAGTACATATAAAAAGTGATTACAAGTATGTAGGTACTTAAATATACCTTACCTGTGTAGAAAGGACTTGAGGCTGCATCAGGGTCAAATGTGCTCCATAATTGTGCTAAAAAGAGAGAAAAAAATATTTCAAATTTTTGAATTTAGCTAATAAAATACCAAGTTATAAAGCTAACAAACAGGTATACCTACATAAAAAAATCCCAATTTTTGTTTTAAATATAGGTACGTTCAAAATGTCATTTAGGTAACTTAATTATGTCAAAAAAGAGCATTTTAAGCTATCATTTTGTTTTAAAAATACATAAAAATACCCAACTATTGATATATAGAGATAAACTAGGGATAGTTTGGAAAAGTTTTTAAAAATTAGACATCTTGTTTTCGAAATTTGTTTGAGAATATCTTGTCTATCTTCATAGATATAGATATGTAGATATAAAAATCTCATTCAAAAACAGCTAGCCAAATTTCACAACTTTTCCGAAATATTATGCCTAGTCAATTTTGAAAGATTCAAAATTTTCTGAAATTTTTTTCTTACCAAGAATAAAAGGAGTGGAGCACAAAATATAGAAGAATATAATAGTGACTGTGAGTTTAATAGTCTTGACCTTAGCCCTTGAAATCCCCTTAACCGAGCTAATTCTTGGGGCTAAATTCGTATTTTGAACGACTGATTTGACTTTCTTGATACTCAACTGACTATTAGACTGACAAGAATTTGTACTGGATAATTTTGTTTTTCTAAATGGAGCAGGTGATGGTGATGGTGATGTAGAGTCCCCTTGAGACTTTTTATTTATCTTTGTTGGTAAATTTTGATAATCATTATCCTCAACTTTACCCTTTACTAAATCCTCATTATTTGAATCTTTACCAAGCCATTTGTACCTTGTTATCATTCGTCCATTTGTATCATTACTTTTACTTTGGATAAAATGTCCACCACCTGGTGTAGTTTGTGAAACTATAGTCATACTCGTCGTGTTTGAAGATCCATTTGATGTGATTTGTAATTGATTTTTTCGACTTTTTGGTGATTCTAATGAGATTTCAGTCATATTATTCTCATCATTTATCAAAGTATCAAGTTCGACCAGTTCAATCTCATTTTGGTAAGGATCATCATTCTCACTCTCTGACAGAAATGAAGATTTTGAATTTGATTTTTTACACAAAGGTTTCAAATTCGATGTATTCCCAAAATCTCCATCAATTTTTTTCCCATTTGCACATTTTGGGATTTGGATTTCAAGAATTTTTGTCGAGTTGTTTTTGGTACTATATTTTGAGTTTGAGACTGGTGAGATTTGCACGAGTTCAGTCTCATTGTCAGCTGCTACTGTTAAACTATAATTATTTTCTGTCTCATAATCAGCCCCGGATTTCTCCATAGTTTGAGTAGCATTCTTCAAATATACATTGATCCATATGGCTCGACAGATATTGACGTACGCAAAGATCAGAATCATTAATGGAATGATGAATACAGCAAGTCCATACCTTAAATTAGGAATATAAATTTTAGAAAAAAAAATTCTATAAAAGGATCATATCTTTATCTAGATATCATAAAATAAAGCACAATAAAAAATTGAGTGTCATAATAATATTGAAAGGATTCCTATAAAATTTTAACTATCCTACATTATAATGCATTGGTAGAGTACCGATTGGTCCAAAAATCTATTGGTCCAAAATAAATACCGATAGGTTCAAACTATAAATGCTACTAGAATTAGCCCAAACTATAAATTTTGGATATTCTAAATTTTCTATTTTTTTAACCTAAAAGTATCCTTATTAGAAATGCCAAAAGCTTAAAAAAGAAAAGTGTGAAATAGAGTTCAAAAATTTATATTTTGGTCTAAATCTAGTAGCATTTTATAATATGAACGGATCAGTTTTTGGATCAGTCTGTATAGCAAGTCTGAGTCTGAAGATAATTTTTTTTCCAAGTTTATAATTTGTTCAATAAATCTTTAAGAATCTTCCAAAGGTATAAAATAAAACAATCTTATGGTAGAAAATAGATTGAATTTTTCAAGATTTTTATCTAAAAATTAGATTAGATGTTTATAAATAAGGTAAGCTATGACCTTCCAATATGGCTAAGGTTTAAAATTAGCATTTTTAGATTTCGAAAATTTGATTGAGCACGCAATCTATCATATCATATAAATATAAGGTGTCATAAATTTCCACTAAAAATTGTACTATATAGTAGGTACTATAGTAGTGTAAATAGATAAAGAAATTAAATTTAAAACTGACTGACAGAAATATGAAAACTGACACATGTAATAAGGTTGGTACTCTCTACATATTAGGCCTAGGTAATTTTTAGTAAAATAAATTGAATTTGGTACTTTTTTTTAACTTACCATAAAACGTATATTTTGTCCCATTTGAAATCTCCATATGTGGAGAAATTGGCCCAACAATCCCAGACTTGTACGAGTGAATTTGGTGGTGATAATTCGGTTAAAGAGAATATAAAAAATTGTGGAATTGAGAATAGAAGTGATAGAATCCAGGCAATGCCCAGCATGATCCTTGATCTTCTAGATGTATAAGAACAGTTTGAAAGTGGGTAGCAAATGGCCATATATCGATCAATTGCAGTCATTACAAGCACATATGAACTGAAATTTTAAAAAAATTCATTAATATCTGTAATTTCACAGGATAGAACTCGATTCAGCTCTGAAAAAGTACATAAAATTACACTATAATATAGGGTACTTGTAAAATGAATTAAACTAATGGTTTTCCTATCACTATTAAGATACCTTTACTTTCCCACAATCAAAATTTGAAACAAATTTTTTTGCCATAACCTAACCTAACTTAACTTTTGAAAGTTTTGAAATCTTTTGAAATTAACAAACTTGAAACCAAATGATCATCAAAATTTCCCTTTTAACTAATTTATAACTAAAATGTACTTTTAACTAGTAACCTACTTGTACCATCTATAGCGGAACTATCTAGTATTATACCAGTACAAGTTTTTGAAACTGGAACTGGTTTATTGTAAAATATGACAATTCCTTGTGATTTTGAAATAATTTTTGAAACTCAGAATTTTTAAAACTCTGTTGTTTTCATTTCAATTTATATGAAAATGCGGATATTCTTAGAGAATTTTTATATTTAATTAAAAGGATCGAAATTGTATTCTTAGAAAATTTGAACTTGTCAATAATTACTCAAAAGATAATCTTCTTTACTCTCTGCATTGTCCTTTGGGAAACATGAGACTGAAAAAATTGAATTGAAACTGGAGATTTTTAAAAATCTTTATTCAAATCACTTACAGATACAGATTGTGAATCAAATTCAATATACCTAATAGTAATTCGCATTTTTTTTGTGAATTCTTTTATCTAGATCTAGACTAGACTTGAGACTTATTAGCCCACACCACACCCATTGAAAATGGGGAAAAAGGGCTATAGCGTTTGCCATGTCCGTCCGTCTGTCTGTCCGTTCGCGCGTTTGCGGC
>JAQIXA010002053.1:0-19991 GCA_034699045.1 Nanhermannia cf. coronata Gr-Ori-00579 | reverse complement strand
ATATCTTGATGGTTCTGGAAATTGCTGCTGATGGTTTTGATTAAACTGTTGTTGATGCTGTTGTTGTTGATTTTGTTGATTTTGTTGATTTTGATGATTTTGTTGCTGATGTTGCTGTTGGTTTTGTTGAGGAAGGGACTGACTATTTTGATTTTGAAGCAATGGGGAGTTATTTTGAGTTTGAAAAATTTGTTGCTGAGGCAGAACATTATTTGAGGCAACAACTCTGTGATTCTGTTGATTTTGATTTTGATGAAATTCTTTAGGCTGTTGATTATTATACTGTGACTTATTTTGCTCTTCATGATGGTAGGATTGGGTCTCCTCTTCATGGCTAATATGGTATGGTTTATGAGTGACCACAAGTTCATTATTGAACTGATGATTTTGTCGGATTTCTTGACTTACAAAACGATTACTATGCGTTTGGACAGAGTTCACATTTCCGGACTCGAAATGATGAATATTTTGCTTTTGTGGAAAAGAATTGTGGTTTGTAATTGAATTTAGATTTGAATTCCCGAAAATATTTTTATTACCACTACTATTGATACTATTAGTGTTAGAGGATGCTCCTTTTAGAAACTGTGCTGGTTTTTTATGCTGATTTTGCTGTTGTTGTTGTAGTATACTGACAATATTCCCACTAGTTTGCTGTATTGGCTGACTTATAAGAAATCCTTGATTGTTACTATTCTTTAACACAGTATTTATGATATTTATATTATTACTAGGTAATGCTACAGGAGTCATAATCGCATCGAACGAAGGTGCTTGCAAATATTTTGGCAATTCTGCTGAGTTTTTGCTACTTTGATTTTGAAGAGCAGAAGTCGTTGAAGATTTCTCAATTTGTTTTTTCGTTGATTGTTGTGGGGGTAAAGGTAAGGGTGGTCTCATCATGATAAAAATTGGCTTATCAGCGTTTGGGGAACGATTAATATTTACATTTTGACTATATTGACCTTGATTTAATTCGTCAGTATTGTACACTATCACAGGGGATCTGGAAGGTCGAGGAGGCTCCATAAAAATTTTGATTCCTCGTCCTCCCCGTTCATTATTATTGTTAATGAAACCTCCTTGTTGTTGTTGTTGTTGTTGTTGTTGATGCTGATGCTGATGCTCCTGCTGAGATTTTAGATTTTCATTTTCCAAAGGTCTTTTTTGTCCAAAATTTCCCATTTTTAAAGCTTGCATTTGGATAAAATGCTGTGGAAATCTTCGACCAGCCCCATCATTAAATCTGATTGGTTTATTTACTGTTTGCATTGCATTCTGGGGTAATGCAATAGGGATCATTTTCTCAGGTGGTTTGAAATTTTGATTATTTGTAAATGATTGGACATGTGGATGCTGAAATCTTGTTGATTGCTGAGGATTAGCATTATTACCATTATTTTCGACGAAATTTCCTTGAAACCTTAATGGTTTTCTTATCTCAGAAACTCGAAATTGTTGTTGTTGTTGCTGTTGCTCATTTTGTTTAAAGTTGTCATTGTAAGGATTCGATTCTTGTTGGTTATCCACATTTCGAGTATTTTCATTCACTCTAAATATGTTTGTAATTGATTCGGTTGTTTTCCCATTATAATCATTGTCGAAATTGTATTTCTCATCATTGCGTAATCCATGGCTATTTGGTTCTTGGTGGTTTGGATTATTATTTTCTTGCAACTTGTCAAAATCAACAGATGATTTTTTTGGATCTTTAAAAAAGTTTTGAAAGGCGTTGAAAGCATTCTTTGCCACTTTCTTATCTTGATCTGGCAATCCATCGGTAGTAAGGCTCTCAAAATCGTCCAAATTTATTTTTTCATCGCCTTCAAAGCCAACTGTTAAGATTTGTGTTTTGCTATCTCTGTAAAATAAAATTGAAACAAAAAAGGATTGAATAATGTAGGTATATTTTGAGCTGCTTGAATACCAGTATTTTTTTAAATAATACTGATAATATACAAAATAAGGTATACATTACATATAGCCTTTAAGTTAATTAGTACATATTTATTTACCCTATAGGTAGTAGTTTTACACGACCAAGAAATTTGTCAAGGTCTGTATCGGATAGTCCAAGACTTTTGGGATCGACTAAAAGATAGATAGGTAAATCAATTTAGATCTTTTAAATCTCTAGAGGTATAATTATGTAGCTAAATTTGCATCCAACATTAGTCAAATTAAGATTTTTTTTTCTTTATTAAACTTTCTCACCAATTTCTAAATTTGGTGGCAGATTATGTTTGATCTCTTCAGCTCGAGTGGCATGTAAATTTGTACTCCAGTACAGTAGAAAGGGTATGAGGAGCGCCTTAAATGTTCAAAAAAAGTAAATAAATTTGAATTACAATTAAAATAACAACAAAAATATTTTATACAGTAGTAGGCACAT
Source organism: Nanhermannia cf. coronata Gr-Ori-00579 (assembly GCA_034699045.1). NCBI lineage: Eukaryota > Metazoa > Arthropoda > Arachnida > Sarcoptiformes > Nanhermanniidae > Nanhermannia > Nanhermannia cf. coronata Gr-Ori-00579. Next base: position 17,599 of record JAQIXA010002053.1, on the reverse strand, counting down.
CAGGCTTTTATACATAAAATAATATACCTACTCGCTAGGATTTAGGATAGGAGAAAGAGAAACTGGCATAAATTGTATGTAGATAGGTATAGGTAGGGTACTTTAAAATGGGGAATAATATATTAGTACCTCTATATAGGTATGTAGTAAGTTAGTGGTGTAATAAAATAAAATAAAGAAACATAATATTTTATAATCTCTTTTGAACTCTTTTGCATTAAGAAATGAAATCTCACTCACTCAATACACTAAAACATCATATTTATATACTACACACTACACACCTATAACTATAAATATGGACTTAAAGAAGTGGATTTAATAAATTGACAAACTTGTCAAGTCATGATTATCAACAAAGCTAGTATCAGTAGGTACTACACATAGGTGTCCAAATAAAATATTCGTTGAGCCTAAATAGGCCTATATGTCTTTAACTTTATACCTATCTATCATCCTAGAGCTTCCTATAATTAAGTATCAATTAGAAATTAGGGCATGGTACATATACGGAGTGTATGTAGTATGTACAGAGCAAGTATAGAACTAGGTACAACAAGTTACAGATAAATTGTATAAAAATTTCCGATTTTTTAAATTTTTACCTTGCCACTACACATACAGAATACACATACCCTCCTACCTACAAGTATTAAGTGAGAGTTAGATAAGTGATACCTTATTACGAGATGGGAAAGATGAGACTTAGGTATAAATATTTGGACAGATACAATTTTTTTTGATCTCGATAAAAATACTACCTATATTCAATCAAAATTTTAATTGTATTTTTGTTTACTGATATTAATATTGGATTTAATTATATTATATAATATTACAGTTCATTATAATAAAAAAGACACCGATGAACACCGATGAGTCGGGATGTGATCGTGCGTGTTCCATATACCTTATATGATATACTCGAAATTCTTGAAAACGTAAAAAGTTACGAATTCGCTGAGCTGAATGAATTGCATAATTATAAAATAAGTAAGTAATAATATCTCACATCATTCATCGCATCATAACATAATTCATAATCGTAAGTCAACACAGATTGGTTGATAATAATTAAATAAGGTAAGTACCTACGGATATAAACAATTCGAGTAATTTTTATGTACATCTGTATATCTATACCTAATATACATACTTTGTAATTCAAAGCCTTTTAGCTTTGATGAACTTCCTTCCTAACTTAACTTCTTAACTATCTACCTAAGCCTAACAATCCTAGTACATAACCTAGGTCTTTTGCAGATTTATTTAGTCTAACAAATCGATAAAAATTATTTCCATATTTAAATATATTTACGTTGAATAACTCCTTAACTTCAAAACAATCATTACTTGCTCCTATAAAAAATGCATTTTGATTTTACATACATAACCCTAGACAAAATAAATTACTTTTATTTAATAACCTACATAATATGCGTATTTTACAATCTATATAATTTTACAAAACATTTCTTTCAAAATATGCAAAATATGCAAAATACTAAATTAATTTTTTTTTACAAAGACAGAGTTTTAATCGTAAATTAGGTCTAATTTTAAGTTTAGACAGTTTGTGGCTGCCAACTAAAGGTAAGTAGGTACTAGGTATATGATAGGAAAGAAATTTCATATCTACCTAAAAACTGAGATACTGACTGATGATAAATAATCAAGTCAAAAGTCAAAAAAAAAAAAAAAACTGTTCAAAAAAAGGCTTTTTAAAAAAGTGTGCAATTGAGGGGTCAAAGGAGATGGCAAGCAAATGGGAAATGAAATGGAAATGAAGAGCGTCGCTTCAGGGCGAGGAAGTGCTTAAAAGTAAGATTATAAAAAACATAACTGCATAACATAACATGTACCTAGGTAAGTACCTATGTAGGTATAATTATGTATGTGTGTAATGTAAAATGTATGAGTAATGGGCATGCAGGGTATCTAGTCTATGATAAATAACGATAATTTTAATAAATTATAATTATCATTATGGGAATTTATTTTTCCTTTTATTACGATCATTAGCTTTTGAGCATTCACTTGGACATGGTACTTATTACTTATTATTTATATTACTACATATTATAAATATAAATACCTAGAAAGAAAGAACCTACCTACACTATATACGTACCTAATTGGTTAATAAGACTTCCTATAGGTTATACCATTTACTAAATTGGCTTACATGTATGTGTATGAATAGTACGATATGGTTTTTAAGGATGTCCGGCAAATCTAATCGACACTTTTTATTTCATTTCGAAAAAAAAATCAAAAAAATTATGCTCTTTAAGTTTATAATGTACCTACCTACCTACATAAACATATTATGCTCATAAAGTTCTAGGTAATATCTTACCTAGTTATGTTATACTCTTATGGTTAGTTGGTATTAAATGAAAATTTCCCTCTCATTTTATTAATATTATTTATAATACAAAATTTATATAATAATAGTTAGATTATATTTTAGATTTAGAATTAGGATTAGGATGTACTATCTACTACTTTATACATAGTAGTATAGTAGGTATAGTTTAATAAAGGAGGCTTACATATAAACTTAACTTTAATGTTATAAAAGGGGCAAATGGTAGAAAAATGAATTGACTCAAATAATCGTGAGAAAGTTACATCAGTTTGAGTCGAAAAGCAAAGATTTCTATTCTTCTCATCCTCACTTTATTTCATCCACACAACACAAAGTTATTTAGAGTAAATTGGCTACAAAATATCTCTTATATCAGTATATTGTACTACCCTACCTATATATAGTATACATAAATTTGTATATATTGATAAAGAACCATAATAGTATTTTATATGCTAGGTATATTTTATGTAGAAGTCATGTAGTATTTATATAAATACATTAAGTTATCTCAATCAGCTCAGTTCAGTAGAGAGGTTCAAAATTATGACTTTTTATATCAGATGAGTAGGGTATAGTATTTAGATTTAGATTTAGATATGTAAGTAGTAGTAGTAGTAGGTATATGAAATATATTTTCTTTAAAGGTATCTCTTTTCATAAATTGTGATTGTATAGTAAACGATGAGTTGGTCATAAAATAAAATTCACAATTTTTGTTTGTGCATTTTTTATTGAACATTTATTTACGAACATGGGAAATATGAAATCTGAATCTGACAAGTAAAGTAGCACTTATTAACTTGTTACTTATACACTATATATATATGCATGCCTTTTATAGATTTATTATGTACAGCTATCTAATGTATGGGTAGACGGTAGAGAGAGAGAGAGAGAGATATCTTCATTAGTTATTATTTTTTTACATATCTAATTGTAAACTTAGGTTTAAGTATGTACTCGTAAATTACAAAAATTCATATCCAAGAATTTAAAAATTCAATCCTAACCTATAGGTACAAACAAAAAATGCAATGGTAATGGTAGGGTATTAATATTAAGCTATAAATGAAATCAAACGTAAATAATTTAATTAATTTTCATTCAAACTTTTTATGAAATACATACTTAAAATAACTTAAAATAAAAAGATACATGCTCATATAACTAGTCAAGTAATATCTAAATAATAATGTTTACAAGTAGTAATTACCTATACTTACTTTCTATATAGCATAGGGTACATAAGTATGTACCCTCGCCCTACACACTTAAATTTACAAATAATTTATTTCATAATAGTAAGTAGGTACAAATGTCTACTACCTTTAATAAGTTTTTAATTTTAGATTTTTAGATTTAGCAAAAGTTTTATATTCTAGTAAGTATAATGTATCAAAATGTGTTTAACAAGTTCAAATGGTTACTTGTTCTGTTCTTGCTATTATTAGTACCCTACCCTAAACATATAATATCATATTAGGTAGGGTAGGGTACTAAATTTTTTTTTGAATAAAAATATTAAATCCCTATCCCTATTACTGACTACTGCACCTAATGCACACATTGTAGTTAGTAAGTAATACAGAATGCCTGATATTACTGTATGCCAGTATTTATTAATATCTACCTAAGTTAGTTAGTTTTGTTAAGCCTACATTCTATTATATAGTTAGGTAAATACCTATAAAGATAAGTACATAGGTAGTTAGATACTCTGCATTTAATTTATTAAAACTATTATTATTATACACCCTTATGTAGCTAATACTGATAGTTTAGTAGGTAGTACATCAATTGGTTAGAAATAGGTGGAATAATCTTTTATCCTTACAATTTTGTGTTTATTTCTTTAATTTAAATGATTGAGAGAGAATCAATTGGTTTCACTATCTGCTCATTTTTTTTTTTATTTACTTCAGCTCTATATGTATATGTATAATAGTCTATGCTCTATATAGTAATAGATTGACAAATAGTGAATCAGAATTTCATAAAAATTTGTTAATGAAGTGTTCAGTGCAGCATGATACTTATACTTATAGAAAAGACGAAATGAAGCAATGCAATGTTATCAAATGAAATTGGGATTTGACATAGGACTCGACTGGGGATATTAGCATTAGAAAATTGATAATTGGACACATTAAGCAAATCTTAAAAACGAACGAATGAACGAAACCTTCAGTCATTTGAATTTGAACCTTTTTATCATTTTCTTTTCTGTGAATGACTAATATTAATTTATTGGATAGAATATACCCAAGATATGATTAGGCATTTAAGCGACAATTTCTAGGACTATATTTCATAAATCTGCTTAGCTTAATATTATATTACTTATTTTATTATTACATTAGTACTGGTAGCAACTTTTTACTTTCATGAGTTTGTCATCGAAATTTAATGAAATGTCTAGAGCAAATTGCAATTCGAAATGTCAACAGAAAACTTCTCCTAACTATTTTATATTATCCACCTACCTGCACCTACTATGATGAGCCAGTATATATAATAAGATGAGATATTAAATCAACGTCAGAAATTCATTTCATTTAAAATTATACTTTTATAAAAAAAAGAAGATTACATACAGGTCCCTATCCGTATATTAATACATAGTAAGTCATTTTTCTCAAACCAGCTACTACATAGTAGATAGTATTGCCTAAGAAAAAAGTCCTCATTCATTCATTCATTTGTTATCTCGGCGTCTTTATTTTTCCCAGTCTCGAGTTAATTATAATTATTTATATTTGGAATTATAGTAGATCGCTTTTTTGCCGACTACTTTTACAGATACATATGCTATATACCTTATAGTACCTATAGGAACTTATACTTATCGGCAATTACCAGCATTAGGGCTTAATGTAATGACAAGTGAGGAAAGTGAAAAATTGTAATTGCCTAATTGCCTACCTATCTATCCGTCCTATCCTAGGTATCTATCTATCTCTACTTATACATACCTACCTACTTATACATATCTTATACAGGTATACATTGTATAATTAATGAGTGATAGTTATAGGGTACTTTAATACTATCAGTAGCACTCGCTCGTGTGGAATCCTGAAAAAATGACTCGAAAACCAAAAAAAAAGATGAGGAGATGACCAAAAGATAAATTCATATCACTTTACATACCTAATGAAGAAAGTATCTCAAAAGTACTTACTTACTTCGTTAGTATATAGAGATATAGGTAGCTAGAAAAGATAGTTCGAAAAAAGAAATAGGTAAGTATTCTAGTAGTTAGTATGTATGTATGTATTTATGTATATACATGATAGTTATTTAAGCTGGTGATTGGATTTTCATATGAATGAACCACTTGATATGGACTTCTTTTCGGTAAAATGAAATGAAATGAAATGAAATGCTTTCAATTTCAATCCTAATTATCTATCACAGCACAGATCTCTCCAAATTCTCATAAATTACCCTTTTAAATCTTAAATAACCAGCAGATTTTCATTTCATACGACATACTTTATAGATAGATAACTACTAGTAGCTATCTTATTTAATATATAGCTAGTAGGGATAAGATAAAAATAATAGTAGGGTACTTCCAAATATACTTATTAGCCATGTCCATTAAATATATTATATTATACGAGTAGTTCTCTAGTCAAAGTCAAAAGCACGCATTTTTAGTTTTTTTTCTTTTCTAAAATTGATAATTAATAGTAGATACTTACTTAATTAACTAACTTTTTTTTCTTTTAGCGTACATTTTCAGCATTACTCTACCTACATACTAAACTGTATGAACCATTACTATTATACTGTAATTATTAAATTAGTGATATTAATAATTTGGGGTTTTGACAGGTTTTTATGGAATGAATGTCAGATTTAATCTATCAATGATTGATTACCATTTACGAATTTAAAATTTTTTCAAGTTTACCAGCAGTTTACATGCTTAAAATCTTAGATACCCTATACAATTAATAAATGTGTTACTTACTAAGGCTCTAGTGCAACTGATCGATTGCATCAATATTATATTAGGATATGATATACATAGCTATCGGGTATCAAATTCAATTTGCATTTTTGGAAAAAATACTTTAATAACTCTAATCTTTTTGAAGAAATTTGTGTTTTAAAAATTATCTAATTCCTATGTTAATAAAAAGCTATTTATAAAAATAAATTAATATTTAATACCCTACTATAATTGCATAGTACTTTTATACTATGATAAACAGATTGACTAGTTAATAGCTATCTGTACTTTAGTTGAAATGAAATTATTTCATATCTAATTTAAGTAGAGCCCTTAGGATTATCAGTAGTAGATAGTATAGAAGGGTAGATGAATAATAGACGTATCTACAGATATGTAAGTATATATAGAAAAACCTGATTAACCTGCAAAATTTACTTATCGTATCAAAATCAATAAATTAATCTTACTTAATGGGTGCCTAACTATCTATTAATCTTAACAAAGTATTAACTACACTAGTACTTATATAACCTAACTAATATAATAATAATAACTAATATTTTGTCAAATTAAAAATCTATGTGAAAATCTATTTACCCATTCTAAATATATCTATATCTGTAGATTTTAGATAATTATGATTATTGATAATTGTATTACATAATGAAGTTCCGGAAAACTTTAAATCTTTAAATTTGAGTGTTCTGAATTCAAAAGCTTCATTGGTAAGATTTTAGTACAAAAAAAGTCAATCAAAAGTTGAAGAAAACTTTTCCTTACCTGGAAATTGGAGTTCCAGTGCATTTTGAAAACCGATCTCAACAGATATGTAGTAGTAATTAAATATATTAATATATTTATAAGTATAGTTATCAACTTATGAGAAAAACTTTTTCAAAATATGTATGGAGAATATAAATCAAGTTTTTTCAGGTGGTCAATTGAAACATTGGACATTAGAAGTAGTGGTACAAATTTGTAAATAATAATTGTATAAAAAGATCTTATAAAAAGTAAACAAGTAAATTACTCGAGGTGTTCAAGCCGAAAGTCACAAGGCAAATGATGGTGAAGATGTAAAGTAGTGGTTGGTAATACTTAATATTTGCAATACTTGTCAAAGCTCGGCAATTTTCAGTTGCAGTTTATTAGTTGTTGTGGCTAACAAATGGCCAAATAAAAATATACCTGTGATGTAGGTAACTTGTATGCAGTACCTAGGAGTTGGTACCTCTTCTGTATTTGGACTGTATGATGAAGCTTTTAAAGGTACTACCTACTACTCTAGTACCCTACTACATAGATCCATAGGTAATATACATAAATGCAATGTATCTGTATGGTAGATATATTTGATGCTCGAGACCAACTTTCTCACCTAATGAGTTCTTTTGTTGTTTGTTGGATACAACCCCTCTGACTGATACATCTTCTGCAAATATCATCTGAGGCTTAACCAGACAGACACTTTTGATTTCTTAGCAAAATAACAACCTTATTCAATAAATAATAAAATAACCATAAAGAAATCATTGGCAAATGCAAAACAGATGAAGAAGCTCAAAACTCAAAATATATACTTTATTAGTTTGATAGATAGGTACATCCCCCCTATCATAAAGATAAATATTTTTATTTTTATTAAATTCAACTTATAATTCTTTAGATTAGGTACCTATATTGATTTCGATATTGATCCAATATCGATACTATTTATTATATCCAAACAAACATATCTAAAATAAACTAAAAAAAATTAAGTTTCTACTTATAGTTAGTTCTTTAATCTCATTCGAGATTTTCGATTTTGATAGATTTTTTGAACATTTTATAATTTTATATGCATGTTTTAAAGTAGGTGTACTGAGCAGTATTTTTTTATGTTACAGTAATCTCAGATTATCTCAAAATTCTTTATGAAAATTTCAAGTCATTTTTCAAGTTTTACAATCAGTAAAACCATCATTGTGTATCGTAAGACTGTAAATACTTTGTATAACATAATATATTAGTATACTGGGAAAAAATAAATTATAAAAAAAACTCAAATATTATGCAAATTATTTGTCAATTGAAAACATTTTTGCAGGTTCGCTCGCTAGGACAAACTCAGTTTATAACGACAATTTATACTTTTTTCATTAAAATCACAATTGTTTTTATCACAATTACAATCAATCACACTAAAATTCAAATTAGAAGAAAATTGTAAAAGGTGGGAAATATTTTCTCAAATTAATCATAATTTATCTAAAAAATTTATAAAAATTGCCAAAATAAATTCTATTTCTACACTAACATTATAAATAGGGTACTTTATTTATCTGTTTAATATATTAGGAAAAAATTTTCAATTTTACAACTTCAAGTAGAGAGATATAGTTTAGAGGTATAATTCTAAGTTTTCAAATGTCAGTGAATGATAGAATTAAATTGAATTGATTGCATTACTTTGCTCTGCTAGACTCGTCTGCTCGTCACTATAATACCTAAAGTATACATAGATTATTCACATTCGATTTCGATTGAGCAAATAGTTTTTAATTTACCTGATTCAAAATTCAAGTGATATTATTATTATTTTATTATTTTAATCTTTTAAGTGGTTTTATGAGTACCCAACTTTTAACTTTTTTTCTCTAAATAGGTCAATCAAACAAATAATACCCTATGTACTATAGGTAATACAAATTACCTACAATAGTACAAGAGTAGGTAGTAGGTAGGTGCTAGAGGTTAGGCTGTAGGATAGGGTACTAAACAAGTTGCAACTTACCTATATGTATATTTATAAAATGCTTATTCTACATACATATAATAGACAGTACTTAAGTATCTTATTAGTTATTTATAGGTACCCTACTGACATTTAAATAATATTTTGGAAATCATCAGTAGATATTTAGATATAGCCAGAGTATTCTGTCAGCACTTTAAAATTGAATGAAATCGATTTATAAATTCGAGTAATAATAATATTGAGTACCTTCACCTACCTATATAGGGCTATAAACTTCCTTATTTGATTAGAATGACTTTAATTTTTTACTTCCAAGTGTACAGGCACTAACTACTTGCTACATAGAAGCAGAGCCAACTTATACTTATCGTATTAGCAAATCATCTCATGAGTATGAGTATCATACTAATGGTAAGTACGATAAGTATTTACTTGTTGTAAAAACTTCATAATATGTACATACTGATTTAGGTACATGTATGCATATGCGTATCTTCTCTTATAGAATAAGGTATTAAAAATCTTGTGCATTTCTAAAGAGTACTTACTTATTTAAGGATAAAAAAAGGTTAGTTTGTATGAATTAGTATATTTTCCAAAATAAAAGCTGCACCACTAGGGTACTACTCATTATTAAGCATCCTTAATTTTTATTACTCGTGGTGACTGAATATCTATTAAATTTTTTAGTAGGTAGTAGCTGCAAATAATTGATACTTGAGATTTCTATAAGGAGATACTTGATTTGCCTTTGAAGCCTAAGTCCAATCCAAGTACCTTCGAACTTCAAGTGTTGTGTGTTCAAAGATCATACAACATTAGACACTTAGATAGGCATTAGACATTAGGAATATGATTTTAATAAGCAGTAGGTATATCTAGTAATATCTAGTAGGTATATCTAGTAGTAAACAGATAATATTTCTAAAAAAAATAGCTTTTTAACAATTTCCAAATTAGTTTTCTAAATTATAAATTATGTGTGAATAATATGTAAGTACCTGCCTAGGTAAATTTTGTAAGAACTGCTGAGAATCTGCGAATATTATAAACATAATTAAAGAATACTTTGTCTAGTTTAGATATTATCGTTATGTATCTACCTAGGTACTTTATTTTGTAATTTAATATATAAGTAGATAGTTTAATTACCTATATATCCGTAATCCGTATCCTATTATTTTAGTTCGATAGGTAAACTGTAATACATTTATGATATCCGGATTTCGCCTAATTTCTTTCCGAAAGTAATTAAATAAATTGACGATAAGAATCTACCGAGTTTATTTATTCATTTATTTTTTGAACTTATCCTTCAAATTAAATTTCTTTGGCACATGAATGTACTTATTTGATGTTAAGAAGGTATACAATAAATTAGCAGGTACCATAAAAATGCCATAAAAAAAACCATAAAATACCATACCATAAAAATTTTGATTTTTTAAAAAATTCTTTGAAAATATTCAAATTTTCAGAATATATTTTCATAATTCATCATAAATTTTTTGAAATAGGTATACCCTTAGTTTAGTGTACATATTTTGAAAGGTTTCTGTGCATTTTACAGACTTGTGTTCATGACAGAATTAGAATAGAATAGGGTAGGGTACTGAAAATTTATAAGGTACCTAGGTATTAGTATGGTAATTAGGAAGTCTGAATTATGAAAGAAATTTAAAAAGAAATTTTTCTTTAAACTTCTTTCTGGCAATGAGTAGCGAGTTTCGTTTTGTTTCAGTTTTACCTATCTTTGCTTTTAAAGTCCTCTTAAGATTACCTTTATACTCCGTAGTCCGTAGCATTATTTTTTTTAAATTCAGAGTTATAATAAGACAAAAGTTCAAAAGAAACTGTTCTCTATTAAAGTTTAACTGAATTATAATACAAAATGAATTTTAATTAGAGACTAAATTATTTTTGTTTTGTTTTGACAGAGATTTTTTACATTTTACTTTATTATTTATTATTATTATTATTATTATTATTATTATTATTATTACCTCCTACATATCATTAATTATTAGTTAGGTATTATTATAATATATATTTCAATTTCGAATACTGATATCTACAGCCTGCAGTCGAGTCTTCAATATTTTCAAATACTCGTACTTGTATAATACGTAGGTCATAGGTACCCTTTACCCTATATAATACGAGTATGTATATTCTAATTACCAAACTATTACCTCTAATATTTTACATCACCATTTACCTGTTTCTGTACTCTAGTACTATGCATAGTACATATGCATATGTATACTTATACCTCATCGCTATAAGATTTTTTTGTTACAGGAAGTGCAGTTGAGTCGAAAGCCTTACCTTCTCTCACCTTTGACTTTTTCAACTTTCTTAAATTACGTATTTAGAATTTAGGTATTACGAATTGATGATGGGTACATTAATACAAATTAATAGAAAAAATGAAACATGTTTTTATATTTACTTGAATGTCTCACTTGGTACACCCACTACTTTCAGTTTTAAAATATTAAATTGAATCTTCTAAATTTCTGTCTTTTTCTGACAAAAAAGCATCTATATTCGCGTACCCTACCCTACTAATTTTTTTTATTTATGAAATTCAAGATACTTAATACTACCCTATAAGTATAAGAGCCTACTCGTACAAAGACAACTATTAGTACATATTCTATTAGTACCTACCGATATTTTAAGATATTTCCTATTCTTTATGAATAAGAATGAACGTGTTATTTCAAATCATAACAATTCAGTAAGTGACTCAAACTAACCTCATAACTTTAACTGTTATTTGGTAAAAACTATTTTTTTCGGCCTTACATATATATTGAGACTTATTAATTGATACAAAATACCGAACTCGATCTGATATGATAACGTACATGATAATGATAATCATACACTAGAAAAGTAACATTAAAAAATAAATGGTTAGGTAATAAGACTCGACTATCTGTAAATAATATTTTTTTTTATTTATTTTTTCAAAAATTGAGTAAGTACTTTACTATACGAACTAGATAGTATGGTATAATGTTTACATAAATTACGGATACAATTACAAGTACAAGTACTAAAAAATGTTTATTATTACTGGTTATGAAGTTAATACTTTACATTTTTATTAGGTATTTAATTTAAGTAAAGTTTGCCTTGAGATTGCTCAAAATTTCATTATTAATTTTTATATTTTAATGGTGATATCGAAAAGTGACTTTAACTTTAAATCCAGTAGCTCAGAGGATCCCAATTATATTCTGCTAGATCAAATATTTCCTTAGCATTTGACTTTAAAATCAAAGGGTCACTTTTCGATACGAATATATATAATATGTAAGTTATTGCACAAATAAAGTATCCTACCTATTGTTTGTGAGTTTTATACGAGTACCCTAGTTTAGGTTAACGATATAAACTAAATTAATAATATTGTACAATTTGTTAGTATTCTATTAGTATGACATAACGTATAAAGGACTTGGGATTTTTAACTGTTTACCATTTTCATTTCAAGTTTACATTTGTTACAGAATAATCAAATTAAATTAAATTAAATTAAATTAAATTAAATTAATTTAATTTATGAGTAATTGGAATGTCATCATATTAGAGATTCATATATTTAATCACATAACTTAATAATGGAATGTTTCGTTTAAAAACACAAATATTACTAGAAGATGAGTAGGTAAGTATGTTACAGTAATTACATAATTATTGATTTGAATTTGAAGCCTCTTTTAATAGGTAAGTAAATTCGTTTATTGTACACTATTAAATAGGTCAAGTTAAAACCCTAAATGCAATGTTTCAAACTGGATACTGACGTTTATTATGGTAGTTAGAAAAGATGCTTCATTCAATTCGAAATTGTGCATAGGTAGGTATATATATTAGTAATTATTAAAGTATCTAGATATATATCCTACTAATTATTTTAAATTTTTTAGTCAAATTTTTACAAATAATCTCAAATCAGAACTATTATCTATGAGTAAAAAGCTAAAATAGCGATTATTTTAAAAATTGAACTTTAGTTTTAAGTGAAATAAATTTTCTAATCGTCAGTGTACTGCACAATTCAATGAGCTTTTTGGATAATTAAAATTACAATGGCTAATTTTTAGTAAAATTAAATTCTATACTGATGGTAAATGATAAATTACAATTAATACTTTTAAGCGATATAAATGGCACGAAAAACTAAAAATAAGTTATAGTAGAAGCTCTATATTGCTTTTAATTTAGACTTTGCTTAATTAAATATTCTAGCTTACGATTAGGTTGCATTGCTGTGGTGGGTAAGTGAGATTAATTCTTTGGTGTAAGCACTTAATAATATGATAGGTTTTTTTAGGTAAATTAAGTAGCCAAAGTATAGAATATCTGATATCTAGAATTATAGCAGCATTTTATACTTATAGATAGAAACGAGACAAATGGAAATAAATTTTAAAAATAAATCTCAAATTGTCAAGTTTTTGTTCAGATTTCTAGCCCACTTCCTTCAAAATCTGAATCCTCATCATCGTCCAGATCATTTTCTTCTTTTTCCTTCATAGAACCTAAGAAAATACAATGAGCATATTTAAATACAGATCTTATACAGGAAATTTCGAATATAAAATGTATAGGTATAATTATAATTATGTCATATCTCATTTTATTACCACAACTGGGTTTGCCCCTTGTCCTGGTATTTGGAAACTCAACACCATGTTTATCAACGCACCAACATAGACCGGTTGATCCATGACACTGGAGATTTTGATAATAACCATCATCGTCACATTGTGGAACGTAACCCCCTATAAAAAAGATATATACATTTCCTATAGGGATCTGGAACTACAAAAAATTCCTAAAATCCTTTTAATACTTACCTAATAGCCCTTTATTCGATTTCCTTTTTATAACAGAGCAGGGTCTGTCAGATTTAGCAAAGCAACGACACCATTCTTGTGAATTTACGACAAGGTCCCTATTAATAAAGAGTATTTCAATAAAGGTATTTACTTGAAAATAAGCTCTAGTTTTTCATACTTATCGATGTCACAGCGATCAATGAAGGGTTTAATGCATTTCTCATTTCTATCATTTTCAAGATCAAAAAGTTCTTGAATTGAAAGGAGTTCATCTTCATCTCGGTTCAAGTGATTGAACATCCATTGTACTTCCTTTTTACAATCTCGTGGGAATCGGACTGAAAAAGTTATCAAATAAAAAAAATATCTATATATAATAAGTTGATGTAAAATTTCAATTTAACATTGTTCCGATCATGATCCGATTCCGATCATGTGAAAAATGGTAAATTTTCACAACTTTTTATAAAGAATTAAAAAATTCTTTTTCTGTACAAAACATTGACTAGGTTGCCTTCAACAGTTGTACAAGAGGCAGGTAGTCAAAATAATCAAAATCAATCATAATTGCACTTATCTTTATTTTATTTTTAAAATACGACTAGATTAATTAACCCTAACCAAGATAGCCTAACGAAAACTCTATCACTACTTACTTCGATTATTTCGAGTTTTCCGATTCAATTTCCGTTTTAGAGTGTCGGAAAACACAACAGAGAACCAATCCAAAAGACGATTTCCCATTGACTCTAATGCTTCATCAGTACAATCTAAAATTTAAAAAATATATGTACATTACTATATCAATATCACAATAAATAGGTAGGTATACCTTTCTGTAAAAATTTTGTTTCAAGGACATCGTTGAAACTTCGTTGCTTATCGGATGAAGATGTTTTTTTCTTCAAAAAATTGGAGTAATCCTATAAGTCAAAATGAATCATTTATTTTTCAACATTTCATGATTTCATGTGAGGTCAAAGGTATTCGACACACTTTAAATAGTACTTATTCTACTGCCTTTTACACCCAGTAAAGAATAAGTTATGCATATCATTACATTATTGGAATTATAGAGTTAAACATATGTATGAAGCTGACAATTAGAAATTTTAGCACTGAAATTCAAATAATTAAGTACCTACTTACTACTTACATTACCTACCCTACAAATCTCAGTTCAGTGTCTAAACTCGAATAACATGTAAGTACAAACAAAAAATGAGCAAAAACTTAATAGATTTTTTCTGAACTAACCCCTCACATTTCATTTCAAAATTAAGAGTATTAGTCATTGAGTATTAGTCATGGCATGGATTGCTGAAATTTTAATTTTTTTAGACAATTTAAAAAAGTGTTTTGTTATGACTGTCCGTATTTATGCTCTGTATTCTGCTGTACTTTGTACTCTGCTCACCCGATATAATATAATAGACTTCTATAGTAGCATAATAAAGTAGGTACTCGTACATACGAGTATTAGAGTCAGAGTATGAGAGATATGATACCTTGTGCTTAGTGTATCGATCCTTGGCAGCGGTCGGGATAAATGGAACTTCATTGTCCTGGGTTGACTGCTTATCCGAAAATCCCGACTTACTTTTGCTCTTGTTTTCTCCCCCTGGCAATAAAAGCAAATTCAAATTAAATCTCATCGTTAGAACATCTCTAAATCCCTTAAACTTAGTTATAAGTTATAATGTATGTAGATACTAGATACTTTGTAAAATACAAAATTCTATAAAATAGTAAATAATGTAGGTGTTAGTTATGAGGAATTCTTTGTTCTTTCTCTCATGATTTGATTCCAATTGCCTCAAGAGAGAAAGAAATTATTCAATACTTATAAGTACTAATTCTAAGTACCCTGCCTTTACCTTATGAATAGCTATGATAAATACTATTTATCATAATTATCTATCAACTATGTAGAAGTAGAAGTACCTACGTATATATGTAGTAGTAGGAGTAGGGTATTATTTCCACGAAACTTACCCGTACATAGAATTTAGAATATGTAGGATTTGTAGGTACCTATTTAGTACTCTGTATTCAGTACTCATACATATGTAATAGATGAGTTAGGCACCTAGTTTTGTTATCTAATTAAATAAAGTTTTTTTTCCCCTAAAACAAGTAAAATGCCTGGTAGTAGTAGTCAGTAGTCTACAAGTAGGGAAGTACCCTACTTGACCTTACAAAAACAGTGCATTGTCTATAAAAAATACCTAGCATAAATCATAGATAAAAAGGAGAAAAAGTTCAAGAAAAGAAGATTAAATATTTATAAATTGTGAATGACTATATGGGCTATATAGCCAATTTGTTTCTATTTATTCAAACAGAATACAAATTGGAAATTTTGTTAGGGAGTCGAGCGATGATACATGGGTTTACAAGACAAATTAGTTTCCTACATTGTAATACCTACATGAAATAGTAGTAAATACCTTATTATAAATCTTTATAAAACAAGAATTAAATAAATCTAACTCGTTTTATTTCTTCATTTAGGATTCTATCTACTTTAGTTAGTAAACTCTGATTCTAATGCTTATCTTATGAATAGCTTTCTCATATAGATAAAAGTAATGATTATTTCTCACCTTTACAAGGGCAAAATCCTTTGCAAGCAATTGTAATTTGTGACTTTTGGATGCAATTATGATATTCCAATCTGCAAAGAGAACTATAAGTTCGATTGTCGCTCGCACAGAGGAAAGTCGGCTTCGTAACAGGACATGCATTACAAGATCTGTTAAGTTTATTTTAAGATAATAATTCGAATGAATATTATTGGTAATCACGTTTTTTATTAATAGTATTTTAATTTTAGTTACTTACTTGATATTATTACTGAAAATGTTCAATGGTTCTGAATTTGCGGACTTTGTGGTTTTCTCTTTTCCAAAATCATCGAGATTCTCATTCGACCAAACATCATCTTCATCTTCGTCATCTTCATCATAATAATCAGAGTCATCATCATTGTCTTCGTAGTCCTTTGTATTTTTCTCATCTAAATCACTAACTTTTTGTCCAATATTCCCTTTAAATTTTGATTTGGGTATTATTATGTCACTGAATTAAAAAAAATTATAATTAGCTTATCTTTATACAAAACATTTTCTACTGATATTATACCCATTCTTGTGAAGTTCTTTCTTAGAAACACACACAGCAGTAAATTCATCTTCCAAAAGACAAAATTCTTTCTTGTTTTTACATTTCAAAGCTTGACACAGATCACCTTATATAAAATGAAAAAAAGTTAAAATTTTTAATACAAAATCGCTTTTAATTTAAAAAAAAGTTTGAAATTACTTCCAGGGTCCAAAATCCATGTCTTTTTTCCTTCTTTTTTAATTTTGCTTGTAAGTTTCGTTTCTTCCTATAAAATATACAAAATCAATTAGGTACTTCTAAAAATGAAAATGAAAATATGTTCATTATATGTTTCAATTTTCAGTAGGTACCCTACATTATAAATAATATATATAAGTCAAACTATGTTACTTTTTGTAATTTTTTTTGTATCTTGAGATTTTTTTCCGACAATTAATTTTATGAAAAAGGATCTAGGTAATTCCAGGGTGCTTAAAAGGATTATTGTTTCTATGTTCATATTTTTTTTGTTAAAATGTCAAGACTTTCATAGGGTGGTG
>JAQIXA010002052.1:0-19992 GCA_034699045.1 Nanhermannia cf. coronata Gr-Ori-00579 | reverse complement strand
TCCATACAATTATAATTTTTATATTTTTTAATAGTGTTCCTCAAGATGTATCCCAAATATCACCACAAGGATTCACCTGTACAATTTGTGAACGAAGATTTATTTCCCTGGAATTCTCAAAAATTCATTACCAATACCATTTGGAGAGTTTAAAATGTATTGACTTTAATTGTAAAATGACCTGTCATGATTTGGAGGATTTGAAGAGACATACAAGTATTTGTTTACTGGCTCTGAGGTGTAAGAAGGACATCAAAGCAAGACATCGACTCAGCCCTTTAAATTGTATCTTTCCAGAATGTTCTCGTGGATTTTTTGATAATAAGGATTTTCTCCGGCATTTAAAATCCTATCATGGAGAAACTCCAGTGTCTTTGTAAGTATAACTTCCTGTCCTCTATTCTCTATATCTATTACAT
The DNA here is from genome assembly GCA_034699045.1 of Nanhermannia cf. coronata Gr-Ori-00579. Taxonomy (NCBI): domain Eukaryota; kingdom Metazoa; phylum Arthropoda; class Arachnida; order Sarcoptiformes; family Nanhermanniidae; genus Nanhermannia; species Nanhermannia cf. coronata Gr-Ori-00579. The sequence continues at coordinate 19,573 of JAQIXA010002052.1, read as the reverse complement.
AATAAACTATTTATGATTAAAAATATAAAGACTAGATTTCAAGATGAAGTCAAATGACATCGTATTTACATAGTATTTAATCTTTGTATTCTTGGTCATAAAGCATCTTTTCGGCTTTAAAGGCCTTTACTTATAATGTTAAATACCTAAAATTATAAAGTCCATTATAACCCGAAGATATCCTTTTCATTTACACAATCACAATTTAAGTTTTTTTTTTTTAAATTTTTAAATTGAGAAAACAGAGTTATTATTTTATGTATTTACATATGTATACTAATGTAAAAATGTATTTTTAGGTCTAAACAATTCCCTGAAAATATTGACCAAATAATTGAATGGGTTGCTAAAGGTGGAGGAATTCTAATAAGTGATGATGATGATGAATACAGGGCTCAAATGAAAAAAAGAGGTAATCGGGAACGAAAGCGACGGCAAATGGCTTTAGAGACTGAAGAGAAAAGAGCCGCAAGATTATCTAGAAAGAGAATACAGTACCGAAAAAATCTAGATGCCTACATAGATCCTCAGATCAGGAAAATTTGCGAGTTTTGTGGAAAAATTTTCTCGAACAATCACTGGCTAGAAAAGCACATTCAGATTCACAATAATGGCCAACCCAAACCGAAAGTTTACCTCTGTGACATTTGTGGCTCTGTATTTAGTTGTAAAAGTAGTTATAAAATTCACAAAGAGAGACATTCGATGCTTTTGGAGATAAGAAAAAAAGCCCATGAAAAGAAGGTGAGAGAAGAAAATCCTTCAAAGAATGATAAAGAAATTGCTGAAATTCTTGAAAAGTTTTGGGGAAGTGAAGAAAGTTTTGGTTTTGTCACAAGACAAGAAACTTTTGAGGAGAAAAAGGAGCTTGTGAGACATGATCATATCCAAAGAATCATTAGAAATGGTTTACAAAAGTGTGGTGAAACAGTCGAAGAATGCTTGGTTAGAATTAGTGAAGAAAAAAAGGAAAAAGTGAAGAAGAAGAGGGAGGCCGAGACTGAAGAAGAACGATTGAAGAGAAGAGGAAGATACGTGAAGAATTTACAAAATTATAGAGAGAAAAATAAAGAAAAGTTTCAAGAATATCAGAGAAAGTTTTCGAGGAAAAAAAAGGTGAAGGCTCCTGAGGCTCGTGCCAAATATTTAGCATATAATCGGGACAAATGGGCCAAAATGACAGCTGAGCAAAAGGCACGAAGACTTGAGGCTATGAAAAATTACCAGAAACGAAGAAAAAATAATTCTCATAATAATGACGATGATAACTGAGAAAAGTGTGATTACAATTTTATTTTTATACACCTTAAGATCTTGTTCATATAAACCATACCATACGATTATTTACCTTTTCAATTTCTATTTTAAAAAGCCTATTATACTTATAAGGTATACGGTACCTTTAATAAACCTGCTAAAAATTATAAAATAATATACAAGTTAGTATCATCTCGATCTTGATTATATAATATTTTTATTGGAATTTTTTCATTTTTATATTTAACTTTCATAACATAACAGATATTTGAACTTTTTGAAAAAGGGGAAAGTTTCATATCAGAAATTATTCTTGTTGCATTTTGTCTAGCTAAAACACTTACTTGTTAGTCAACTTTATTTTACGTAATTTTTACATTATATCTGTATATTATCCAATTACCATAAAATATAGCTAGCAGGCCTAGCCCAAGCCCAAATTAGCAGAAAAATTATACAAAGAAAAATATCCTTGAAATAATTTATACCTAACATCGCATTACAAATAAAATTTCCATAAACATTATAAAAAACACTTATGATTTAGTCCTAGTATTAAGCATTGAGTTGATATCAAATAACAATCACTTTTATTTATATATTTATTTATCAATTTTACTACTATATAAGCATAAAAAGTGTACTAACTTTTCGAAATACATATTTTTCGATTTTATTTATATAAATTATCATAAACTATGAAGACATAAAAAGGATATATTATTTCAAAATGGGCTTATTTAATAAAAGGCTCAACATTTTAATACTTATATTGGCGGCTATAATACTTATATTTGTTACTTCAACGGAGGTAATTGTTAGATTTATTTAAAAAAAAATTTAATATAGGTATAATTACTGCAGTTTTATATGCACAAATTATATTTTTAAACTAAAATATACAGTTTATTAAAATTTTAAAATATTGTAGAGTTGCAAACCAACCGGTACTTGTGCACCTGTTTGTGCCTCAAATGGAGAAACTTACAGAAATTCTGGACACTTTTTCTGTCTAACCCAATGGCCCAAAAAGAGTACCAAACTATTACATATTTTTTTTAATTTTAAAACATCTGTAGAAACTATGGTTATTCTGATCATTTTTTTGAATAATTAAAAAAATACTCGCACATTCATGGATCATGAACACAGAGAAAATAACTCATATCGAACTCTGATTGATAATTATAATTATGAATAATTATAAAATATATTATTTTAGATCCAGATATAAAAATCAACTCGAATGGAACTTGCCCTGGAACCGATTACAAATGCTAATAAATATGTATTAAATTTTACTCTAATAAATTTATTTACCATAGTAAGATAATTTAATAAAATTCCCATTTTTATCAATGAAAATATATTTAAATTTATTATGCTAAGTGTTCTTTAAAATTTCATGAAAATGTGGTCCATTAATTAAGTTTTGCATATAATAAAATATTTTTATTGCATATTAAGACATTCTTATACTACCGCAGTACCAGAGCAAATAAATAAAATTCAATATCAAAAAAGGTTCTTTTATAAAGTACGAGTATTAGAAGGATATAAAAGGTATTAATTGAAATAATGTATATAAATCCAATAAAGTGTAAAATATTAACTAATTTACTACTTACATTATGTAATAGTACAATATGTATGGTGTGTAATAATTAATAGACATTATAAAGTTAAGTAGTTTTATTTAACTAATAATATTTCCCAAAATACAATTTTAAATGATTAAAATTAATCTAATTATATTGGACAGTAGTGCAAAATTCATTTAGGATTAAAATTAGGATTAAAAATTGATTTAATCCTATTATAACATTCTTTAAAAAATACAATGGCTTCTCTCCGGAATTTCTTTCCAACCAAAAAGTAAATAATGAAATTAACAGCAGAATTTATAATCAACGTATACCTACTGAATTTAATCAAAGCACCGGGAAGTTTAAATTTTTTAATAGTCAATAATATGTTGCAAACAATGTAAGGGCTGTTACAAATAAAATAGACCGTCAGTACAGAGAGTAGCATAATCCCCAACGCGTTTTCTTCCCTTTGCATCACAGTCAGCTTTTGCCGTGCAGCCGAAGCCAGCTTTAACTATTAAAAATATCATTAAATTTTTATTTACTAAAAACATTTAAAAATTTTCTAAAAAGTTTTTGAAGCTAAATTATGTAAATAATTTGAAATTTCATTGGTTTATTATATTGGAATAAAATTATAAAATCTAAATTATTTGACCGTACTAATTTGAAAAAAATTAAAATTACAAATTACTGATTTCAGGCCAAAAATGATGGAAATTCAATCTAAATTGACATTTGAGATCACCTTTGATCTATGTATGCAAAGGGCATTAAATATTTTTTTATTATACAAAGATCTAAACAAAATTATCATTTTATAATTTGAAAAAAACCTGAATCACAGTCATTATATTATGTACGTGTACGATATAATATTATTACAATCTTACCGTTTTCCAGATGTTAAAGTTGAAAAAGCAAGTGATCAAAAAAGGTAGGATTATCTGGGTAGCGATTGAGATGAACATTATATGGCGATGTAATTGGACATTTTTGTAAAATTCAGAAGGAACAACCCTATATACTGTCTGATTTAATTCTGGATCATAATGCTCCACCGTTGTGAATCCGAGCATTCTGGGCACATTTGAAATTACCGCGAAAATCATGATACCAAATGTGACATATTTGGCCCTTTGAACAGTCCAGAAAACTTTGGACTTTAATGGCCAACATATAACGAGATATCTATCCATGGCAAGTGCCATTATGAAAGTTGATGAACCCGCCAAACCTATAAATAAAAATATACAAGTATTTATTATATTTGAAACTAACATAAGAAGCCATAATTTTTAGGCGGATTTTAGTTTTTTCTAAGAATTCGTTAGTAAAATATTATATAAATCGTCCATTGACTATTAATATTAGGTAGATACTTTTCCATAAAAATAGAACAATTTTTAAGTATTTTTTTCGCAGATATTTGAGTAAAAGTGTCTCAAGAAAAATATGGCTGTTAAAGAAGCGCTCATTTTAAAGTTCAATGGATATCTTCGGGTTATTAAATTGGCCTTATGGACTTTATATGGGGTTTCTAATGGTAAAAGCCTGAAAGTCTCGAGTATAAACATACTATACTTTTAAACTTTATTCATCAACTCAATAATCAAAAAAATGTTTAAAGTTCTTTTCCAATCAAATTTTGGAAGTTTAGAATGGTAACTTAGAGTCTTTATTACTTTCGACAATTTTTTTATTGAAAAATATAAACTTAACAAAATAAAAAAACCTAAGTTAGGCCTAAAAAAGTAAAATTAAAAACCTAAAAAACTGAGAATCCCTTGCAATGGTACATATTGACATTTTGACCTTAAAATAGGAATTTTAGGGATGGATTATACCTACCATGTCAATGTTAAGTACATTATTATGACATTCATTAACAAAGATTGACAAAATATTTTGGCAAGTTTTATCATTTTCTGATATACATTTGCCTTTTATTTTACAATTATTTTATGAATTTTTAAGAAAACTGATGTTTTATAAAAAAAAATAATTTTAAATATTTACCAATAAAACGCATCGGATATATATACGGCTCAATATGCGGATGTATATCATATTCGGTTAGTGTCCGTAGACCAGAAGAGAGTCCGACGCTGATAAAAATGGTTATGAGGTAGACGGAATCGGAGATGGCAAGTCCAAGATTTATCGGTCGGAATGTCGATCCTTTTGGAAACCGGAAGAAAATTATGCTAATCAGAATATTCCCGAAAATCCCGAAAAAACAAACCAAACTGATGATGAGGCCATTGGGCAGAAAATTTTCTTGTTTTACGTAATTTTTCAGGTTGTTTGAAAAAGTTGAAGTGTTTTCAAAAGTCGAAGCATTTTCGAAAATTGAAGTGTTTTCGAAAATTGAGAAATTTTCAAAATTTGTTGTTGATTCGAAAATTGAGGTGTTATAATCAAAATTTGTAATATTTTTTCCCAAGATAATATCCATAATGGTAAAAGAACCTTCAGAGTTACCTATTAAGTAATGACTACCTATTATAAATCAACTAAACTAGAAAGATAAACAATTTTTATATGTAGTGTATATAAAAAATTAGACAAAAAATTAGACAAAAAATAGACAAAAAAATAAAAAAAACTATAAAAAGGTATCATAAATTATAAAAAAAAACAAACTTTTACATATTAAAAACTGAATATTATGTTTTCGAATAGTAGGAAAAGAACTTTTATTAACTTTTCTATATAATTTAAGTATATAATAAAAATTTACATTAAAATTTTACTTAGGTAGTTTGTTGCAATTTTTAAGATTAAAAAATATTAATAAAAATAGTGGTGAAATCTTTTGTGGCATCGCACGATTCTTGGCTTAAAACCTGCTGGATATGTTGAAAAAATCTGAACAATTTGAATAAAATATTAGTTCTTGGAAATAATCTATAAAATTTCTAGTTCTAAAAATTTGCATAATTTAGTACTATAAATACAGTAAATATCAAAAAAAATATCAAAATATTTATCCAGCCCACAAAAGATAAAAAACTAGTTTCGAATATCTTATAAAAATCCTGAATTAGCTAAAAGATTCACATAATAAAAATATTATGAATATTTTAAATTTAATTGTTGCAATTATATCAAGTTTAGTATAATTATAATATATATCAATTATATTGTTGCATTATATACTAGTCTACTTTAAAATATAAAAATCATGTATGTAAATATGTAAATCATGTATGTAAACACTCTCGTTACGAGAGTATAAGGATCAAAATTTGTTTCTAAAATTTTTCTAAAAAAAAAGAAAAATAATATATGTTATGGATAAAAACAATTATATACATATTTCATGTTTTATTTATACCAAATTATTCTAATCAAAAATACGTTTCAACAAATTAAATACTCAAAAAATGATTTCTTGAGTCAGAAATCATGAATTCATGTATCTATACTCGTATAACAGGTATCTATAACATGTTGGTATATAAATAGCTATTGAAAAAATCGTTGATACAGAGTCAAATACCATGTGTAATGTACGTACAAAAGGTATCTAGAAATAAAAAGTGGTTTTTCTTAGAATAATAAAATTAGACGCTCATGCTCAAATAAAAAAAAAGATTTTAATAATGTACCCTAACAAGCATGTAAATTAGGATTAGATTATTAGCTAAGATAGCTAAGATTTTCAACTATCAATATTGGTATATTAATCGTTAATATAGGCGCATTTACTACCATTATAGATTATCTATAGATTTTATATGTAAATAAGTATTAAATTGTAGCAAAATAAATTAATTATGTAAACATTTTGTGTAGATGTTAGTCAAGTAGATAAAGAGAGTCATTTCCACGTAGAATGTCACGACAAACATTTTTCCTCATTTTACTTGCATTATTTTTGGCCTTTTTTTGTGTGTCAGGCAAAGTTAATATCGATGATAATGTACCAAGTGTCCACCTAGAAGTCGGGGAATTGAAGGGCACTACTGAGGTAATTTTCAATAATTTTGTATTCAAAATTTTTACATATATTTAACATAGCTATACTTTGTCACAGGTCTCTCGGGATGGTCGTGAATATTATGCTTTTCGAGGGATAACTTATGGACATGTACCAGAGAGATTTGAGGTACAATACATAGTGTATTTTTCAAAAAATTTTAGAATTTTTTTTTTTAATTTTTTAAATTTTTATATAAGGATTCAGTGGAAGCCCCTTCTTGGGATGGTGTCCTTTCAGCAAAGGATTTTGGATCACAGTGTATACAAATCAAGGTTGGCAAAAACCTCAGGTTTATTAGTTTTAAATAAAAAGGTTATTTGAGATATGCTAAACTTGAATTTCGATTTTATCCAAAAGAAAGTTTTGAAAGGCTCTGAAGACTGTCTGTACTTGAATGTTTACGTACCAAAGGTTAGGAAAATTTCAAAATCCTCGAAATTATTACATAATATATAACATTAGATTTAATTTTGAAAAATATTATTTTAGGTGAAATCAAGCGAAAATAATCTCCCGGTTCTATTCTGGATACATGGTACATTCAGAAAATTTTCTGGGTATTTTTCAAATATTTTTTTAAATATTTAGGTGGTGGATTCCGACAGGGTACCTATGATTATTATGCAGTTTTTAGTAGCTTTTGAGTATTTATCTAATATTATAATAATTTAAAGGAAGTTCGAATTTATTTGGACCAAAATATTTTATGGATGAGGATATAATACTAGTGTCTATTAACTACAGATTGGGTATTTTAGAAATGTTAACTAATTTTTTCATAATTTGTTATTTATTTCATTTTCTATAGGTCCATTTGGTATGGTTAAAATATAGCCAATTTTTGGTGAAATTATCTAAATTGTACAATTTTATTTTCTAAGGATATTTAAATACGCTTGAGGGTGATTATGGAAACATGGGACCAAAAGATCAAGTACAAAGAAAAATCATACTTAGAATTAGTATTAGTTAGATTTTGACCGAATATTTTTGAATTTAATTAGGTTTTAGCACTTAAATGGGTTCAAAAATACATTGTAAATTTCTCTGGTGATAAAACTAAGTGGATCTGCTGGAGCCGCATCAGTCCATCATCTCACACTTTCACCAATGAGCAAAGGTATTCATGAATTATTCAAATTTTGTAAATGGATAAAATACATGATAAAAATCATAATTTTAGGACTGTTTTATAATGCCATTTTAATGAGCGGGACTGCAAATGCACCTTGGGCATTTAAAAATCCAGCAAATGCGACAGCTGCCATTTCAAAGCTTGTAGGATGCTCTAATACAGATTCAGGTCCTATGATCAAGTGCCTAAAAAAAGTTGATGCTAAAAAATTACTTGAAGCGCAGATAGAACATCATGTAAAAAAACCTCAAAATTTAAAAAAATAATTTATCTCTTAAAAATTATCAAAATTTTTGCAATCTTTTCTAAAGAAATCCTTTGGAAATAAAGCCAAGGAAATATCCTATGTTCCCTCACTTGACAAGGGAAGACCCCTTGGTATGACCTTTCTTCCAGCCTCACCTACTGAACTTATGAATGAAGTAGAATTTAGCCCTGTACCTGTACCCATTATAAATGGAATTTGCAAGGATGAGGGGGTTTACTTATTTGGAGCTTATCTCCTTGACAATCCAACCAAATTGGCAGAATTGAACCAGGATTTTGAGACCTATTCTCCAGCCACTTTTAACTTTGATGAATATTTCTCTAAAGGTCATTTCAATATTTACAATATATTTTTTTTCAATATCGATTTTCATTTGGATGATCTCTGCGGGCATCCTAACCTGAAAATTAAATTGAGTAGACTATTTTCCTTAAAAGTTTTTATTTAAATTTTTAGATCAATTGAAGGAGGTTTCAGCAAAAATCAAAAACTTTTACTTCCCTGATAAGGAAAAAATTGGCCCTGAGTCTGCCCAAGCGATCTTTGACCTTTTTTCTGACACTTTTTATGTGGTATCTGCAAAGCAAGCTGCAAAAGCTCATGCTGTAAGAGGCCCTGCGAAGGTTTTCAATTACATTGTCAACTATAAGCCACCTTATACCATTTTTAATATGACTGGAGGATTTCCACAGTACAACTCTTGTAAGATATTATATATTAATCATAACCACAACACAATTTTATAACGAACACATAGTAAAACTTTTAGAAAAGCGATTTTAGTCACTAATAAAATTAAACATTGAAATTCACATGCCTTTTTAGAGTAATCTATACATTTAGTAACCTTTAATTATAAATTTATCAATGAATGTACAGAGTATATAATAATATGCATTAAGAGACAAGTCAAGTGTGTACTTTTAAATGATTATAAAATCTAAAAAATAGGAGTAAGTCGATGATTTTTGATTTGTTTTGCAGATGTTACACATGCTGATGACTGGAGTCTTTTTTTCAATCTGCCGTTGGTTCCAGAAGGTTCTAAATATTCTGAAGAATTTCTAAAAGTGTCCAAGGGTGCCGTTAAAGCATGGGCTAATTTTTCAAGGAATGGGTGAGTGTTTTTTTTAACTTGATAAAATCGATATCGAGAGTTACTACGATGAAAGTCTTACAGATACCTTACAGATATAAGATAAAGTTCACTTATCAAAAAAGAGAATCTTTTTCGGTTCTATATAGGTGTACCGGTACCTTCTCTATAATATTACAAGTTTTACTGTAAAATAAGCATGAGTTCATATATAAGGATTATAGAAACCTCCAAATGAAAAAGGTTGATTCAAAATTTCGAAATTTTTTATAATCTCCATTACCTACTTTAAATATTTCCAACCAAAGGATTTAATTGTGTTGTCTATTATACTGGGCGAGCGAAGCGAGCCCTTATTATTCAACTTTGCTTGCGCTTTGTCCGTCTGTCTTTCTGTCTGTTCGCGGCATAACTCTACTGATTTTAACCAAATTTGGCAAGAAGGATCTTTACAGGGTTTAGTTATGCATGCTCGACAAAATTTCAGATTTCCCTACCCTTGGACTTGGGGGTCAGGGGACACTTTAAGAGTTCCCCATGTTAATCAAATAGGAAAAATCAAAGATCAAAGGTGTAAGTGGCTAGGGATAATTGATGAGGGAAATTCCGCATTTAAAGCTTAAGATAAGAGGTCCCAAGGCTGAAAGCACATGAATGAAAGAAGTTTTTCGTAAGGTTAGGATAAGTTAGGTTAGGAGCCAATTAATAGGGTGTATTTGCAGAATTCTTGTCTTTTTAAAAATGTAAAAATTATTGATTTTCAAAAAACTATTTACAATCTCATTTTGGTATTTTTATGACTCGAAAATATATACACGTGGTTTATACATAGAGACAAAAATTCCCTAAAACTTCTACGGAATCACATACAGTCTATGTATATTAAAACTTAGGTATCAAAAGTTGTACTTATTTCTAAACATTAACTGTAAAATAGCCAACAGTATGCAATGTAGATTACCTATATTATTCTAAAATTTTATTAAGATTTCTAAGTTCTTGGGGAAAAGAGTATGGAGTTTGGAGACCGGCAGTTGGCCAAAGTGATGAACCTTTGGAGTGGTTCTCAATTGACATTGAACCAAAAATGATCCCTGAACCATTCGCCGCTCGAATGGACTTTTGGGACGAATTACTGGCCAAACATGGACATGGACGAGGTCAGAATAACTCTGGGATTTTGTAATTTTTATAATTTTTTCTCAAAATTTTCCAAATTTTGAATTACACTAAAATCATATCGAAAGACAAATCTCAATACTCTAGTTGAAATGGCACGATTGTACAATTTTTTAAATTTACCTAATAAAAAATTTCTAAAGTTAGATTAGAGATATTTCTTTTAGAAAATTTATTTTCTACAATTGTAAATCGATTTCTTTTAGCAGAGTCAAAGAAAATGACATTCTGACTAATTATGAAATGATATATGCAGGTATATAAAAGTAATCAAAGCTAGCAATTTTTGTCATTTTGATTTAAAATCTGAAATCTAGTTTATTTATTTGCTATTTTTTAAAATTCCAGTGCCATCTATGAGGAATCACGGGAAGCGAGTGGACTCGAATTTGTTTTTCTGGACACGATTTTTTTTCTCGACTATTTTAATGTTCTATCTTCATTCCATATAAATGATGCTTAATTATAATTTCTAGACTATATAAATATTTTCTTAAATTCTTGGTTACTTAAATAGTATTATTATTTCCTAAATCGTTATTTTTACTCAACATTTTAATTTATTAAAACTTGAATAAAGGAGTACCCTACACACTCATATAAATAAAATTTCAAATTGATATTTTTTTATAAGGTATTTGATAAATTATTTTCTTGTACCAGCTTTAACTTTATCGAAAATTTCAGGAAAAGCTTTTACACAATTATACTTTACGATCAGAATGATTGTTCACATAGAAAGCTTTCATCCTAAAGTATCAATAATTTTTCTATAATAATTATTCAAAAATGAAAATATATTTGGCTTTCAGGCCTTTGCATATTAAACTTCATATAAATAACAGAAAGCCCATTATATCCGATAAAATATACTTTAAAAAATATTTCTAAAAATAATACCCTTTAATTATCCTCACATGTTTTTCACTCCTTGCAATTTTCTCTGGTAAATACTCATTTTTTCAAATTTGTTTATGATATTTGTTTGCTAAGAAAGTCTACATATTATGTGTAGTAATTAGACATATTTATACTCAAAATAACAACTAGATTTGTTTTTAAAAAATGTTAATGTAATAAGCTGTCAGGCCTTAACCATGCAGGAAACCCATTTAAAGACCTGTAGCTAATTTAATCTATGATTATGATACCGTTTAAAATACATTCCAAACTAGGTTAACCCCTACTTTTTAAATCTATTACTTTGAGCATTTCTTAAACATTAATTTGACGCAAGTGAGAAATCCAATAAACTTTTATATTAATTACATATCTTATAAAATGTCCATTTTAGTAATGATATTATTTAGATTGATTATGCTAAGAAATCTTTATATAATTTACTGAAAATGCGGTTTATTAATTAAATTTTGCACAAAATTAAAATTTTTTATTGCATATTTAAACATTTCTATACTCGTACTACCAGAGCAAATAAATAAAATTAAAAATCAAAAAAGTTTCAAAACTTATAAAAAAGTATTAAGTAGAAGGATATTTTATGTAACTACATATTAAATAATACATATTAAGATAATGATATTTTTCTTGAATTAATCTTGAATCTCTTGAATTGAATTAATCAAAATAATATTTAATTTTTTAAAGTCACTTATTAAATTGAAAGCAAAAAAGTTAAATTTAATATTAGTAATTTATACTTAAAGGTAAAATGTTTGATTATCCGGTCCTGTAATTAAATAATTGGTCTTTTTAATCATCAAAAATTGGGGTAGCAAAGTCATCTTTATTAAATCGGAAAATTTTGTCTGGTATTTTGCTTATAAAGATACTCCCTTCTTGAATGTCATGTGGAATGATTTCTTGAGTTATGAAGTTTTCAGAGACACCATTTGTCTTGCTGATGCAGGTATCGTTTCTTGTGAAATGATATGGTCTTACAGCCATGAAAGAACATTTGCCATAAATTTCGGATACAACAGTTTTGCATTTTGGCGGAGCCTCAATTTCAATTGTAAATGTGACCTCTTGGGACCAGGTTGATTCCTGAGTTTTGATCCAATTATACCCAGTTGTAAGACTCTCACCAATTGTAGCTTTGAAATTGGCAGATAGGCCAAAGCCAGCGGCCCCCATTTCAAATCCATATTCGGAATAAAAAGTCCTTGAATTAGACTCTGACTCACTCATGGACGATTTTGTTCCATATCCAACTTTTTTCTGCCAGGTGCATTTTAGAGGTGCTACAGCCCCCGTTGCGTCGCATGTAAACAGGGTTTGGATTTCGTCTTCAGCAGCGCAGATTTTTTCAATATCGCCTACATTTGTACAGGTATAGCTCATTCTCTTAATGTAATTTGCTACAAAATATAATACATATAATATTAAAACTTGTAGGAAAATTAATATGAATATTATTCAATTAGCAGAAAAAGAGTTGAAATATGGCTTTTTTATATTTTAAATTTTTTTATGAATATCATACAAAGATAATATTCTATTAAGGGATTAATTTCTGACTATAGGCTGAGGATGATCTTAACCTGATTTCTTAATTAAAATGCATAAATATTTAATTAAATCAATCTTACTGATTCCTTCGACGGTAACTGAGATACCAGAAATGGCCTCTTTGGCTTTACACATAAATTTGTCTGGTGTGGACTGATCGGGGCTACAGATTGGCTCAATATTATGGTATATTTGCATTTTGTGCTGTCGATAATTAAGAATGCCTCTGATTCCAGTACACATCTTATCCCCTCCAGTAAATGAGGAATAGTGTGTTTTTAAAATGGCAGTAGTACTCGTCTTATTTTCTGGTTTATAACAATACATATCAATTCCACTTTTCAAAGCATCATTCACAGACCATCTGACCCTTTTGACGAAAGACCCGGAAGGACATTGAGAAGAACGTTGAGATAACCCGCAGGTCTTGATCGAGGACATCCGGTCGCTAAACGCACTACATGACCTATCTTGATCCGCATAAAAACTTTCGCCACCTGGTGGATTATGATCATACATCATGAAGCATGTGCCCTGAGTTATTCTGTAAGATGATACTCTATCATTGAAGTTAGCCGCTAAATTGCAGTGGGAATAATCCTCCAAATTTGAGCAAGTGACATATGAACCTATTAATAAATTACAATTTAAGAATGAGGTTTCAAATTTTATAGCAACTCCACATAAACATTAACTAATAAATACTGATAAATACTGATAAATAATGTCTAAACCAGAAATATTTGGTACATTTTTAAGAAGTTTCGTCATATATGCATATATGCATATATGCATAAGTATTTAAGAGCTAAAAAATTCGTATTATTCGAAATATGTATTATACAATTATAATATATTAATTCGCTATAATTTGCGTACATGTTCATAATATACAAAAAAACCATTGGATTTTGGATCAGTTAAGATGATGATTATGTTAATCTAAATTTATTTAAAATTCAACATATATTACCTATTTGAAAAATAGGTATATTTAGAGAGACTTATTAAAGCGAAACTTGCCTTTGTAGTCACAATGATCATAAAGAACGACTTGAGTTTTAAAATTAAATCTTGGGTCCATTTCTCCATTGATTGAAGCATTAACCATTGGTACCTCTATACGCTCTCCAACAGATTTCTATAAAGAAAAAATTGAAAAAACATATCTTTAATATTTTTTCGAAGAGATAAAAATATAAAGATTATTTTTAAATTTAAATTTTAATTTTAAAATTTTGGCTAAATTCAAATATATGTCTAAAAAATAATTTAATCCTAATCTTTAAAGATTTTTTTTGGTAAAATTAATCAAGTTTGTAATTTTAAGTACCTTATTTTCAGTGTTAGACGCATTGAATGTCAAAGGTTCATCCCTTTTTAAAGTAAGGAAACTCAATGTTGAACCACAAAAGGTCAGAAAAAACAATATCTGGTAGAGTTTCATTTTAATAATGAAATTATTGTATTTTGCTTGTATGCATAGATTAATAAAATTGAAAGATTTCAAAATATTTTATTATGATATTTAACAAACGATCTCAGTCCGTATTTATAGTCAAAATTATGTGCGTACTTTTTAATACTAAGAAAATTAATTAATCAATATTTATTAGCTCGCAGTTTCCAGTGAAAATTTTTGAGTCTTACGATTAGCTCACTTTTTGATGAATTTTGAAATAGTCGCTACAATATAGAATATTGAATAGAATAGAATTTTTATTTAAGATTGATTCTATGGGATCGAGCCTATAATCAACCTTTTTAGTTATTTTTGCAATACAAAATTTCAAAAAATAGTATTGGTTATTATTTTTATTTATCTGATCGCTAAAATGTAGATGTATTCTAGTTATATTCAAAATATAAGTTCAAGCGAATGAAAAGCAAATTGAAATATTAAAGGTATTAAAATTTTGAAAATTTTAATCAAATTTAAAATCTTTTAATTTTTTAAAAATCATTTTGTGATATATTTGAAAAAAAAAATTAAACATAAATAATTGGAATTAGCGAAAGTGCGCGAACCCTTAAGATGGCATGAACGTTTATGTGGTATGACTTTTTAAATAATACATTTTAGTAATTGAGATGATTATCAAATTGGACAAATTCTTCAAATTGATTTGATATTTTCAGGTTCATGAACTTGCTACATGAGGTGATAAATTTAAAAGAGATTATCAAATATTATATTTTATGCAGCTATATTCCTATATTATACATAATAAATATCCACTTTTATTCTTATCAGTTTTATTCTCATTATCATAACTATTGGTATTAAATAAATATATTTTACCCAACTTACCCACACAAAAGCCCGCACTCTAGAATAAAAAAGTGTAATTTTTAATCTGATTTTATTAAATTTTAAATAATTCAAAATTTTGAATTTTGTAAAATTACCGCAAAATAAACTAGGCAAAGCAATATGTCATTCGATAAAACTCATAGTTTTCAGAATATACAAAAAGACTTATAACCATTTCAAAATTAAAAGCAAAAAAATCCAAATTTTTAACAATTTTTTTCACCTATTCTTGCCTTTCAATGTAAGAATTCCAAATCTTATCAAATTTTGGTGTCTTCCAGCTCTAAATGTTTTCAAATTTTGATCCACAATTCAGCCACAAACGCGTAAACAGACAGACAAAGGTACAACAAAGCCCTTTTTACTAATTTTAAATGAGTGCGGGCTAATTAATAGCTTGTTATATAAGGTAGCTAATTCAATATTGAATTCATTAACTAATAGTTATCAAAATATCTCTTTGGGTATTTGTTTTCTACGAAAAATTAAGTTCAATAATAAAAAATTTCAAAAAAATGGAATTTCTCTAAAAAACTAATTAAATAAAATACCTACTTTTTATCAATATATTATCAGCAGTTATATGGAATTTATGGTCGAATGATCAAACCATTGTGAAATTATAAAATGTTTTTTTTTTAATTTGAATCTATGCCTAGACAACTATTGACCAAAATAAGGTCCTCAAAAGTAAAATATCTTTTTAATTTTTTAGATATACATATTATAAAAATTTAAATCGATAATCTATCTAATACTTGTAACCAGATACCTATACTAATCATGATTATTGATATACTCATCGCTCATCAATAATCAAAATTTGAATTAAAATTGGCTCTTTTAAATATGTAATTATGTATCTCAAATAGTTATCAAATAATTTATTATTATATCGAGAATTGAGATGCAAGATTGGCTAATTTATGCAATGGTTTTAGATATTTTAAGATTAAGTTCGAAATAAATTTTTTACACGATGAATAAATCATTATAATCATTATCATATTCATCGTGATAAGAATTTTTAAAGTAAAATTTCTTTTTGGGAATAAGAAATTTCAATGGACACCATATATAGTAGACAATCATAAGGTATAGTCGACAAGCCCCAAAAAATCAAAAAATATAGGTAGGTCAAAATTTTCAAATTAAATATTTGTGCCTTAATTGAGTCAGCTAATTATTAAATGATAATATGTTAAATGATGTGCTTTTATATAAACAATTTCTTAAATATTTGTTTATTTATGCAATATACACCAAAATCGTTATTTTTAATAAATATTCTAATTTATTTAAACTTCATTACAGAAGTATACACTTCACAAATATAAATGTAAAATTGATAATTGTAAATAATTATATTTTATTTGAAATTATCCTTCAAAATTCAATAATTATTTTCTTGTACCAGTTTTAACTTTATCGAAAATTTCAGGAAAAGCTTCTACACAATTATACTTGACTCGCATTTCCTCATAAAGGTCATGACCTAGAAATTTTCCAGAAATTTATTAAAAATTTCTCATTGTAAACTTTATAATTATATTGTCTTACAATAAGTCTTTCTAAATTCTTCACGATCAGACTGATAGTCCACATAGAGAGCTTTCATCCTAACAGTATCAAACAATTTTTATAAATTATTCAAAAATCAAGGTAATACGAGTATACATGTATTTGGCTTTCAGGCCTTTGCATATTAAGTCTCTTATAAAGGCCAGAAATCAGAAATCCCATTATGTCCCATCATATATACTTTAAAAAATATTTATAAAAAATTTACCCTTTAATTTTCCTAACGTGTTTTTCAATCCTTGCAATTTTCTCAGGTAAATCCTCATTTTTCAAATTTACCCGGGTCTCTCCATACAATCCGATGTCAATATAGAGCGGGCAATTTGGTTCTAGAAAAGATTCGAAATTTTTGGGTGTTTTGTCATCTCGAAGGATAGCCGCACCACATAACCATAACGGATACACCTGCGGGAAAATTTAAAATTTTTTAAAATTTTGATAATTTTTAGCCTATGATATACCTTAGTTTGTTCATCAATGTATATGAGCATCTCTTTTAATTTATGATATGGAAATCCGAAATCCTCAATCAAGTTATTTTTAGTAAAAATATGCATATACCTAGAATATTACACATTTTTAAATCATTCGGTATAGATTGTAAATATTTAGTCTTGTTACCAAGCAGGTCCTATTATCTATTCAAAAAAATATATTTTTTTTTAATTTTAGTTTATATATTTTAGCTTAAAGTACCTTTAAAAATGCAATTCTTAAGGGAAGGAGCCATCCAAATAAATATCTAAACCATAGAGCATTTCCATGTGGGATAAAGTTCTCACTTTCCCAAAACATGCTCTAAAAATCCAGCAAAAATTTAAATATTTTAAAATATTTTCGAAAATTTATTTGAAATATATACCTGTGTATGCCTAAAATAATAGTCTTTCTAAAAAAGTAAAAAAAATTAGGTAATAATTTCATAAAATATTACAAAATTTTATAAACATACTGTTGGGATATAGTCAATCAATTCTTTCCCTTTGAATTTCGGTTGTAGGAAATTTTGAACATATTTGAAAAACCATGGTTTGTACCATCTCCTAATTTTGTTGATCTAAATTAATTTTGTTAGAAAAATTTTAAAATTTGAATGATTTCAAATCCAACTAATTTGGTTGAATTTATCCCTACTTTTTTGGTCTAACCTGTATGAAATTAGTCCAAAATTTTCTAGTTTAGTTTATAGTTTTTTTCCTGGATTAATTTCATAAAGGAATAAAGTTAGACCAAAAATATATGAGTAAATTCAACCAAAATAATGATGAAATTAAATTGAATTGAATGAAATTAAATCGATTTTTGTACTTTTGAAATCTCTGGATTATCAGTGAAATTTCCAACGATAACAACAGCAGTATTTAGTCCATATACAATACCTTCTACAAATAAATTGCCATCTGGTTTTAACGATTCCTTTTGGTAGGTTTGAACTGTTTGATCAAGACTTATACATGGAAGGTATTGAACTTTGACATACCTAATTTTATAGAAATATAAAAATTAAAGAATCTCTAAAAATTTCGATACACAACACAATTCAACCACCTATATTTTTAAAGGCTTTTAAGGTTAGTATAAATTATGTTTCATTATGTTTCGTTATGTTATGAATAAGTAGATTAGGGATAGTTCTGAAATGTTTTTGAGTTGTATTCAGTATCTAATGAATTGCTGGATTTATGTATTATGTACCAGTTTTTACTCATGAGATTTGTTTGCCAAGAAAATCTCCATGAGGAGTACAAGAGAAGTTACTTCTATAATACAGATGAATACTTCTACAAAAGAAGTAATTTAACACATTTGAGCTCAAAATAACAACTGGTTTTCCCTTAATCATGGGAAACACATTTAAAGACTAGAAGCTCATTATAACCCGAAGATATCCATTAAAAATACATTCCAAACTATACCTAGTTTACCCCCATAATAGTTTTAAGATCTTTTACTTTGAGCATTTCATAATCCTTAATTTGACGCATGTGAGAAATCCAAGTGTTCCATGTGAACTAGGTACTGCATAAAACATATCAGTATTCTCATCCTGTCATAAAAAAATTGAAATTTTCAAAATTTTGCAAAATTTCCAAAATTATGTATTAGTACTTTTGAACAGTTGAGGATACTTCCATTAGGTAGAACTATTTCATATGATATGCAGGTTTTTTCAAAAATACCGAACCTGTAAATGTTAATTTTTATTAGATTTTTTATTAATTTTTTCCATATTAGGTCAATATTACTTGTGTGATGAACTCTCAATACCAGCTCCAGTAATCAATCCGCCTTAATACATAGTTAATTACAAAAATTAAATTTTTGTTAAGACTTTCCAAAAAAACCAACCAACCAATTGTTAATTCCTCAAGCTCTGGCAAAACTTGCAATGTCCATCTATTATTAAAATATTATTTCCATGGAAATATTTTCAAAAAAATTGTTTTATTGTTAATTTTTACCCAAGTGGTAGTAAAACTCGAGCTATTTTCCCCATTGACACATTCGGCTCTACTGTTAAAGTCTTTTAAAATATTAAATTAAACATTTTTAACACGGGTAATTGTATTTAATGTTAATTTTTAGATTATTTAAGGTCCTATATAATTACTTGATTAATTGGATCCAAAGAGATAATTTCATTCAATTGCCCAAGTTCAATCCCAGTTAGAGTTTTTTTATATGTTGGACTTC
>JAQIXA010002051.1:0-19996 GCA_034699045.1 Nanhermannia cf. coronata Gr-Ori-00579 | reverse complement strand
AGTTCAGTCCGGATTTTTTTTCGTAGCCGAATTTATAAACACCAGAACAAGTTTTTCACTAGATTGAGACACCCTGTATCTAATTATCTTTTAAGCCGAATTTTCACAACATTTTAGACCTAATGGAATTCAAATGATAATTTTTTAAAAATTTACACTAGATGATATTTTCGTTATTACTGTTGGGTTTAGTGTTGGTTTGAAAATGAAAATTTTTTTAAAAGGTCTATTCGACCTTTACCATGATAAACTTCATATAAAGGCCCAAAGATATCCTTTTCAAGTATTTAAAATTGGATTTCAGAGTTTCAAACCTCTAGGTCAAAACTCACAAGTACCTACCATGCATATAAGATTGACAAAATTACAATTTTTTTCAAAAACAAAATTTCTATGAAAAATTCCATACAAGAATTTTTGTCATTGAATTTTCGTTGAATAAAATTATTAGTTGCAAAGAAAAAAAAATTTTTTGAGGAATTTATTAAGCTCTCCGATTTGATTTAGGTAATTTCATTCCTATTTTGGTTGAATTTGTACCCTAAATTTTTAGTCAAACTTTACCCTTATATTAAAAACACAAAATTAAAAAAAAAAACCTAATCTAACATCACCTAAACTAAGCTAAAAAAATTTAAGATTAATTTCATACATTTTAGAACAAAATATACGAGTATATAGGGGGAAATTCAACCAAAATAGGGATAAAATTAAATTAAATCAGAGCCTTATCAAATTTTCTAAATTAATAAATAATGAAATATTTAAATTTTAGAATCAATGCCAGTGAATACAACATGTACATTTGAATCAGATGATTGTGGCTGGACGGACATTTCGAATGGCTCGATTTCTTGGCGTCGAACAAATGAAAAATCAGCCCTGGAGATCACGGGCCCTGACTCTGATCATACTTTCCTCAACAATCGATCTGTCCATGGTATGAAGAAAAAAATGTCTAAAAATGTCAATAAATGTCCATTCTGTGTCAAATCAAATTCGATAAGAGCAAAAACAAATCATTTCTTAGCTTTTTCATAATATTGGACAAGTTCTAGTATGCTTTAACAGAATACAAGTCCTTGTCATATTGTCAAATTTCAATTTTCAGACAATTTTTTTCTACAAAAAAAATCTTGTTTTTTTGGACAAAATTATAGTACTTATGCAAAGTACTATAATGTACTATATTTTTGTAAATTTTAGGATACTACATGTACGTGGATATGGGTGCAAAGAATGCTCAAATTCTGGACAAAACCATCTTGAGAAGCTCGATTTTTGCACACCCACCATTTTACCATCAGAATAAGAATTCACCTTTTTTTAACAGCTGTCAGGTGAGGATTTATTTAAATTTTAGAGGATAATAGGTAGTTAGGATAGAGATGTTATTTTTTTTTCGAGATTTCTCAAAATGTTTTCAAATGAGCCAGTTATTATATTGACCTATTTGTGTGAGAATATTTTCATAGAACTACCTACTTACCATTAGATTTAAAAATTTCAAATCAAAATAACAACTGGATCATCAAAAACTAATCGTCCAAAGGACATTAGGCAAGTAGGCGTGATTTTGGGCCATAGATAGTATAAAATTGAATGTCTCATTCGAAAGAGTTAAAAAAAATGAAGTTCTAAGGTAAGTTTGCTTTCCACAATATACCTTGCGCTTGCGATCACTGATCCTGAGATATTTGAGGTCAAAAATATTTGAAAAAATTTGAAATTTTTTAGTATTTTGAATCCAATTTATGTTTTAAATAACAAAATTTTGAAAATTTTTGTAAAAAGATAGGTCAGTTTTTTACTTTTTTCTCTATTTTATATATTTTTTAATATATTTTTTAATATATTTTTTAATATATTTTTTTCAAAAATAGATTTTTGACCTCAAAAATCTCAGTGATAGTATGAAATTTTTTGGAGGACAAACCCACTCCCAAACGTCATTTTTTTAGCTCTTTAGAACGAGACATTCAAAACCTTATACTCTTTAGGGCCCCGCCAACTTGTATAAGGTCCTTTCAAAAAATTCCTCACGATGAATTTTAGTAAAATTTAGTACTAAAAACTGTTTATTTGTCTAATAGCTGCGATTCGCGTATCATATGTTCGGTCCTCACGTGGGCTCTCTACACGTCGAGATTCTAGAACTTGACCCTGCGGCTCCCAAACGAGTCATTGCTTTTTGGCGGGAATCTGGAGATAAGGGAAATAAATGGCATCGAGCTGCCAGACCTCTGCCCAAAATTGATCACAGGTATGTAAAGCTTTGACAAATCTCTTAATTTATTCATTCTATAAAGGCCTATCCTATAACATAAGTATAAGGTCTATAACTTGATATCTCGGATTTACCGTAATTCTAGATTCGTAATTTGCTCGAATTTCTCTGAAAAGTGTAAAAAAACTCCAGCAATCATTTCTCTAGATCAAAGATTGTTCACAAGAGAATTAATAGAAAATTTGTATAATTTCTAAAATCGTAAAAAGTAAGAAAAATTGGCAAAAATTTGACTAAAAAAGCAAAGTAAATCGTATCAGATTTGAAAAAATTTGTTATTTTTTTTTTACATTTTTTGAAACTTTTGTAATCTGCCATTCGATATTTGAATTCTCACAAAAATCTCAAAAATAATTTAAGATTGTCCTTTTCCAATCTTGGTAGAATAAATTTTGGGGCAATTTTTTAAATTAAAATGTTATAGCAAATACAGTTCATTAGCAGGGTACACAAGATCTTTTTAATTTTTCAAAAATCGAGCTTTTCGTTATAGTTTAGGTTCAGAATGCCTGAACTATTTGTATTTACAAGCCCGTTTAATATCGACTGTTCTTTTTGTGCTCTATCGCCCTTTAACATGACTTTCTCCCAGCCGAATTCTTTGCTTTTTTCTCCAGTTGCAGTTGAGCAAATAAAAAAAATTGAAATGAAAAAAATGCTCTCAAAATTGCTTTCTCCCATATAAACTTATAGAAAAGAGATAGGAGAAAGTACATAGGAGAAGAAAGTCCCAGAAAGTAATAAGAAATATCACAAGGTATTAATCCCTAGTATACTAGTACTAGTAAAAGCCAATTCGCTTTTTATTACAAATATTTTGTACCTACTATTATTACTATGTACATGGTCGTACTACAGAGATAGCTGAAAGGAATTTCTAGTCTGTTTTATTATTTCATATAAAACTCACCGTATAAATCCTCATAAAGGTTTTTAATTGAGTCTTTAATTTCACAAGAGAATATATACAAGGTCCTTATTAAATCCGTCCAAGAGAATTTTCTCAAAATATTTTTCGAATCACATTGTAACTTACAAGATACAAGAAACAATAGTTTTTGATTTTTTAAGACTTTAGTCTAATTTCATCCCTATTTTGGTTGAATTTACCCCTATATTTTGGTCTAACTCTACTCCTTATGAAATTAACTCAAAATTTTTTAATTTTGTTTAGGATTTAAAATAATTTTGAGTTATTTTCATACAAATATAGGGGTATATTCAACCAAAATAGTGATGAGATTAAATCGAAGGCATTTATAAAACACCTTGTATATCTATGGGTATGATAATGGTTTAGATCCTGACACATAAAAGACAGGGCTGAAAATTAATGAATTTATTCATGATCTTTTTTAATATAGGTATCAAATACAGTTTACAGCGATCCGGGGCACCAGGTACACTAATAAAAAAAAGTGCCTCATAAAAAGTGCACTCTGTAGATAAATAGATTAATTTTTATGATAATATTTGCAATTTTTGTCTGTAAATTGTATAGATATGCAGGTGATATTGGACTTGATGATATTTCACTCAGTCCTGAATGTGTTGGAAAAGGTAAGGAAAATTGATAAAGTCAAAAAAAAAATACCTAAATTGTAAATATCAGATTTGACAAAATCGTTATTCAGTCAATTTTGGCAATTTTTGTTTGAAATTTTTGCAATTTTTGACATTATTTTTGTAATTTTTATAAAACTGAACATTCATTCCGATCAGCACTTATTGTGGCAAAAATGTAACAAAAATTATATTAGTTTGGTTGGAACTTTGGTTTCTAATTTTTGATTTTTTTTTTTTGGATTTTAATATTTTGTATGGAAAATTAACATACCTAATAAAAAAAGCCAAGTAAATAACAGATTTGAAAAAAAAATCGCTTTTCATTCAATTTTTGTAATTTTTGTTTGAAATTTTTGCATTTTTTGCAATTTTTGTAATTTTTATAATGCTAAATATTCATTCCGATTAGCAGTTATTAATGGTAAAAAATGTAACAAAAATTATATTAGTTGAGAGTCTTATGTTTTCAAATTTTTGATTTTTTTTTTAAATTTTGGATTTTAATATTTTGTTTGGAAAATTGACATAAATTTGACAAAAAAGCCAAGTAGCTTATTTGTAAATATCAGATTTTGAAAAAAATTCGTTATTCAGTCAAATTTTGTAATTTTTGTTTGACATTTTTGCAATTTTTGAAATTTTTTTAATGCTGAACATTCATTCCAATCAGTACTTACTAATGGCAAAAAATGTAACAAAAATTATATTACATATCTGTAGTTTGTAGGGTACATATCGATCCAATATTTTCAAATTTTTGAAATTTTACAAAATTTGAATATTTTTTTATTGGAAAATACGCATATTTATGATAAATATTCTGCTGTTAAAAATCTTACCATGAAATAGAAAAATTTTAAATTTTGTTCAAAATTGACTACCTACTAAAATTCCTAAAATTTCTAAAATTTTGCTTTTTTTCGATCGTTTACTTGATATTATAAGAGTATATCTATTGATAAATGTAGATACTTGTATTAGATGTAGATACTGTATTAGTATCAGAAGGTATAAAAAAGTAATTTATGTAGTTAGTTATACCTACCTATATTGTAGTACTTTGATTATATTTTTCTTTTTTTGAGCTGATTCTGATTTATTTGTGGTGAATTGACAGGAGTTCCGTTGAGCGAGCTTAAGGGATATAACTATGACGAGATTCTTCGGCAACCTATCGGTAAGCCTATATAGTAGTAGTTGTACCTCACATAAAAATTATAATATTATTTTTCAAAATTCATTCGCAAGTACAAGGAAATTTCATCATAAAGCTCTAATAATTAGGATTTAAAAAAAACAGGCACTAAAATACGAGTACTACTGATAAAAAGCTTTAAAAGACAAAATATGCCCATGTAGGACTATAAGGAGGTTTTTCTTCGATTATATAAGTACTTTATATGTAGGTTCGACTGTAGCTGAGATTTGCATTTTGCATTACATTTATATCCATCGAAAGAGCCGAGATTTATTACCTTTCTCCGACCCCCATCAAAAAACTTTTCAAATCCAAACTTTGAGCATGAAATAACAAATTCTGTTGGATTCTGGATGCACTTAACACAGCTCAAATATGGACTATTGAAATATATCTCATTTCTAAAGTATCTTATCTAATTAAAGCAATAATTTTATCATTTGCTTATGATGTATTTCTGTCTAAACCATTACATTCATCCAAAACAAAACTCAAATTTTGATTTCTTAAATAAATAAAAATTTAATCTTATTCGAATCTACTACCTAAAAATAAGGTCAATTTTTCAAGTTTTTTTCAAAATTGGAATTGAAAACTAGTTAAAAAAATAGTCCTAATTAAATCAGAATATGATAGATTTAAATTTTTATATCAAATGTTTATCTTTTTTATAAGAAAACTTGGGTTTAATTTCATCCTTATTTTGGCTGAATTTACACCTATACTTTATGTCTAACTTTACCGACTAGATATTGAAACAAAACTTCAATTTCTTTTCTAGTGTGTTATTGTCGGTGAAATTTTTGCAGGCAAAGATCTTACTTGATTATAAACTGATACTTGAAAAATTTGAAAATCTGAAAGGATTCGACTTTCAGACCTTTAGATGTTAAACCACACATAAAGGCCAGAAAGCCCATTCTAACCCAAAGATATCCTTTAAACACTACTCAAGACTGTTTTTAATACAAAAAATTCCAAAAATTGACAAAAAATTTTGCGCTTAATCAGCAGAAAAACGACAAAATGGTCATATTTTGATCAAAATTTGATTCCAAAATCCAAAGGATGTATTCGGTTTTTAGTCTTTTGCATGTTAAACCTCATAAAAAGGCCTAGAAAACTCATTAAGAGATTTAAGAATTTTTTTGACATTTTGTTCTTTGACATACTGATATTATTCGGAAATCTGAGAAGCAGTTGTTAAGAGAAAGCTGGTTCAGCAAAAATATTTTTATATTCAAATTTTTTCATATAGAGAGAGATCTGACTGCGTAGATTACCCATGAATTATCCAAGAGATTAAAGAAAAATATCCCCAAGTGATTCCCACAAGAAATGATAAGAAATTTCTCTCAAAATTCTCAAAATTTTACTATTTGTTCAAGGAAATGAATGATAAATGGCTTTCTCATTACTTTCACAGTGTAGGCATATGAGCCTATAATGTTAATGTAATGTACCTAATGTAGAATGTATAAGGAAAGAGATATTTCTAAATTAAAAATCCAATTAAAAACAGCAAGAGAGAGAGAGAGAAGTTTTAATTTATGCTCATTCTTCACTAAAAAAACATATTAAAAAATCTTGAAAATATGAATACAATTGTTCTATTGTGATTCTACACATACCTTTTTATGTACTTGAGGATATGAGATGAACAATTAATTAGCTCGCTTTAGTAAAATAAACAAAATTAAAGTATTTGATATCTAAAAATTCTCAAATTTTGGCCAAATTTTGAAGTTTTTTTCAAAAATGGAACAAAAAGCTAGAAAATATTGTCCTAAAAAAATCAAAATATCCTAAATGAAAGTTTATAGAACCCTCTAAATCTCAGGTTTATCGATATTAGTGTACATAGGATTCAATCCCAGATTTCAGTCAATTTATTACAAATGTGCGTATATATATACGGGTTCATTAATTCTGTAACAATAATATACAGATTACTTAAAGGTCTCCAGTCTCCTATAAACCAAAAAACAAAATAAAATGATGATGTTCAAATCTAAAGTCTAACAATTTGGCCAAATTTTGAAGTATTTTTTCAAAAATGGAACAAAAAACTACCATAATTATAATCCAAAAAAATCCAAATATCCTAAATTAACGTTTATTAGAGAACCTTTACTAAATCTAAGATTTCTCGATTTTACAAAGGATTTAATCCTAGATTTTGTTCGTTTTATAACAAATCTACGTATAAAATGGGTTCATTAATCTCTTTTTTTAAATTTTGTATCAATAATGTACTAGTGTATATGCACCTACAATAATGCATAATAAAACTTAATATCTGAAATCTAATAATTACGTCAAATTTTGAAGTTTTTTTTCAAAAATGGAACAGAAAGCTGGAAAATATGTCCAAAAAAATCAGAATATCCTAATTGAAAGCTTAGAGAACTCTGGCTAAATCAAAGATCTATCGATTTTAGGCAAGATTTAATCGAGGATTTCATGAAATCTCACTATAAAAATCCTAGATTTCATTCGATTTATTACAAATCTACATATAAAACGGATTCATTAATTCAGTTCTTTAAAATTCTGTACCGCAATAGTGTACCTACAAATCAAAAATCGAAAAAAAACATATCTGAATTATCTGAAATCTAACAATTAGGCCAAATTTTGAATTATTTTTCAAAAATGAAAAAAAAACTACCATAATTATGGTCCAAAAAATCAAAATATCCTAAATTAAAGCTTAGTGAACCTAAGATTTCTCGATTTTACACAGGATATAATCAAGGATTTCATGAAACCTCACTATTAGAATCCTAGATTTGAGCGTTTTACACAGTTCTAATATCTGCTACTTTTCGATCTGATTATTTTATCTGCCTTTCAAAATCTGATTGAAAATTTTCTTATACGAGTACACTAGGTATAAGAATTTCATCTAGAATTTATACAGTAATTAGATTTGTAAATTAAGAATTTGATTTTCGTGCTTTCAAAAATGGTTTTAAAAGGCTTTTTCTTCTTAAAGTACCTTATACATATAAATACATATGAATATTAAAACTGGTTGTAAAAGTGTCCAAAAGATAAAAAAAAATATATAATAAAAACTGTAATAAGAATAGAGCATCTTCAAGTGTTGGAAATGAGCTTTTAGTGTAGAGATGATAATTTCATTTTGTGCTGGCACATGCTCGTGTAATTTGCCATAGTCATATTCATACTCGAGTAGATTTTTGAGAGAAAAAAAAATGTAGAAAAATTGCAAAGTGCTCATTAGTCCTGTAGTTCGTGTAATATATCTCTTATAGTAGGTACTTATGCCTTTATAAGTACTCGTATAAGTAAATACTTTTACTAGTAGTAAATTTAAGGCATAAAATCTGAGGCTATGGTTTGTTTATTCATTTTTCTACGTCTTGAGAGAGTCTTGGGTAAAAATGAAGGATTTATTGGACTTTTTTTCGAAAATATCTTTACTGTATTATTTCCCTATACTTGTACTATATTACTATAGTATAGGACTAATGCTCGCCAGTCAAGCGTATATTTGCACAAAAAATTGAGATCTCGAAACTTTCACTCGATTTATCGTCAAATTCGGATTTCTATGAATATCTCTCTTTATACTACTAGGAATTTTTTTTCTCAAATTTTTCTGGTATATAGGGTAGGGTACTTATAAATGGATTTGAGTTTTGAGATTGATAAATCCTAAATATTCTTCTAATTTATTCCATTTAATCATTTCCCCTTTTGAATTTCCTATCTTGAGTATCTGATTGAATCATTGTACAATCAAGATACAAGGATCAGTATAAAGTATCTATAATATCAGTACATAGTAAGGTACTAGACTATATATACAACTAGTAGATACTTGAATGTATTGATAGTAAGTAGGGTACTTAAAGAGATAATCAAAATTAAATTCGCATTCTAAAAATCTCGAAAAAGAGCGGTTTTTAATACAAATGCTTTGACAAAAAATTTTGTAAATTTTTTTTAGAATTCAATTTTTGTGTTTTTCAAAATCGTTAACTTGAAATCTTGGTCAAAATTTGAAAAAAATATTACAAGATATAGATTTTGAATTTCGGCACTTCTCAAATTTTTTGAATATTTTGAATATTTTGAAATCCATATTTTATCGAGTTATAAATGACTTTACATTGTACAAAAGGCCTAATGACTAGATCCATTTGTTTTTTTACATTTTTTATCTAGAATCTAGCCTATTATTTAATAGGTATTGTACACAGTATCTATATGGGTACTTATATGTTTTTGAAGATTTTCAAAATCCGGAATATTGTTGGTAATGGGCAAGAATTTGTCAAAAGTAGGTATTATTACGAGTAGAACTACTAGTACTAGCAGTTAAATACAACAATTTCAGGATTATTATTACATTTTGGAAAAGTAGATATTTAGATACTTGAACATGACATGAAATGATAATAGGCAGTAGGTATATGTTAAGTAATGGTAAATGAGTATTTTCAAAAGATAAGATTAGTAAATATTTATCTTTCATTTTGTTTGCAGATCCGACAAACGGAGGAGTCCTTCTCTCAAATGTTACAAGTAAGTCTTATTACTCGAATAACCATAAGTAGGTATGCAATTTTATATAAGAGAAATTATGTAATCCTAATATCCCGTGCAAATTACTGAGTAAAATGAGCAACTTTTGATGATCTCAACCATCATCATAATCATAATCATAATAATATGTCTCTTTATACTATCTACTTACTATGCTGGTAAATACACTAAAATGTCTAAAATGCACATTATGCCGAGTAAACCCGCATTTTGAGACATTTTAACTATTTTAGCTCGCGTTTATATGCAAAAAACAGCACAAGAAATCACCAATTTTGCTAAAATTTTCAAAAATTTGTAATGAAATTCATTTTCATTACACTCAAGTAGACTAATCCTAAGTTATCGGTGTATTTATAGTATTTTTGAAAAAGACCATGCCGAATTTGAAGCTTTTTTGGCCCCAAAAGAAACTCAATGGGTTTTGCTCTATTTTTGCAGCCCTTGAAAAGGGGCTTCTACTCAGTAATGGTAAAAGTCCCCAAAAGATTTTGCCCTTAGGTCGAAATTCACCAAAAATCATAAAATTTTGACAAATATCAATATTTTTAAAAATTTATATCTCAGCTCCTATAAGAGCTAGACACTTATTGTCTTACATAAATCGAAAGCCCTTAGTTAGTACTTGATGATGACCTAGGTCAATGACCTATAAAGGTCAAGGGTCATTCAAATAGCATGTGAGTAGTATAGGTATTTACTGAAAAGTCTCGATACTTTGCCATTTGGGCATCCTGAAGAATTAGTTGCTATTTTGACCTGGAATTTGCTTGAGAATATCTTGTGTATAGCTAGATTATATCAGTAGTGATATAAAATAAGTCAAAATAAAAACTGATTTATCCAAAAATTAGGTGTTTCGAAATTTTTTTCTTTGTATTTTTGATAATTTCGAGCTTTTTTCGAGTACCTATATTGTAGATATACTATATTATTTAGTGTCTTATTTAACAAGTTTTTGGGGTCCAAATTTCTGAGGGGAAATCAGGGTTGAGAAATTTGAGAAAAGTGACAATGACAAGTTTTATTTCTACTTGGGCAAGTAAAAAGTGTCAAAACAGAGAGTTTTGCAAATTTGTAATTTACATTTGGGTTTGCTTCAAATGGTTTTTAACTTGTTTGTACTCGAGAAAGAAACTTTTTGAGGAAAACTTGAGAATTTCTCAGACTCTGAGAGATAAATGTCAAGTAATTTGTCTCAGTTCCTTTCCCACTATCTACATACCTAATCTAGTTTAAATTATCATGTTTTTTAGCATTTTTTATAAAATTTTTTTTGAATTTTTGCTATATAAGGGTTTGAGTTTACAACATGTGATAATACTGGAAGGACAGGGCCAACTCAAGAACAATGTGATGAAGAATATCGTGATGGGATTTTGAACAATTCAGTCGATGTCAAAATGGATGAACCCATGAAAGGGTATGTGACTAGAATTTCAAAAAAAAAATTTTAATTTTTATAAACACACATATACCAGTGCTTTCCTATTTCTAAATATCTGTATAAACCTAAACTGATTTTTGTAAAGTAATTTACAAAAAGTATTCAAAAACTTAGTTGGAATCAAAATTTTCAAAATAATTGACAATTTTAGGACAATATTGAAAAATCAAATTGTTCTTTTTTACCATTATTAATGGCTCTAATGTAATGGCAATTTAATCCCTATTTTGGTCGAATTTACCCCTATATTTTTGGTCTAACTTTACCCCTGTATGAAATTAAGCCAAATTAAAAAAAAATCCTAACCCAAACTAAAATAATTGGACTAATTTTATACAGGGGTAAAGTTAGACCAAAAATATAGGGGTAAATTCAGTCAAAATAGGGATGATATAGGCCTAAAAAATGTCAAAAATCTAACAATTTAAGACCTGAGATTACCAGTTTTGTATAGAAATTGATCCTGAAAGATTTTGATCCTAATTTTGATTTTTTTTTCTAATTTCAGAACTCAAATATGGTAAGTAAATAGACAAATATAACTAACCCTATAATTATGTTTTAATATTTTTTATCAACTTTTCAACTTTGTCTTGTCCCCTATTAAAGGACCGTTCCAGAAACCAAGCATTATACGTAAGTCAAATTTTGAATTGTAAATATTTGCGTAGAAAAAGCGAGCAGGAAAAAACTTTTTAAAAGCTTAATTATGTATTAAAAGTCTCAAGATTTGATATCTCCCATATGGCTTTTATAATTTTTTAAAGTACTATACAGTATATGAAGGATTAGGTTGACATTTTGATATTTCTCTCAAAGTTTACAAAAAGTTCGAGTATAAGTACCCTACTGATATTTCCCCTCAAGGGCTCAAACTGTAAACTTAATTATACAGTTCAACTCTCATCTTTTTCCTTTCAAAATAATTAAAAATATGAAATCTCATATAAAACTACACTAGTCTGCCTTAAACAGTGGTTTACAAAACGGAGGAAATTAATTTTTTTAGAGGATACACAAATTAATTATATGTATCCGGCTTTAACTATTACTTATATAGGGAAATATTTCAGACATTATTTTAATTACAAAGTATCTGTAGGAGAATTTATGTACCACTCCGTAAATATCGAGCTTTTGAATCTCATTTATTCTAAAAAAAATCTCAAAAAATTAAGAAATTAAAGTCCTATCTACTCCGTATAGGGTGAGCCCCGTATAGGTACACATTTTAACTATGATTTTGTTAAATTGGCAAAATTTTGCATTGATCTAAGGACTTGAGTGATTTCAAAGCTCAAAATTTTCAAAATTTTTGTTTTGAAATGTTTAGTTCTGCAAATGAGTAAAAAAGAAAAAAATATCTTTAATTTAAAATTCAAGACAATATTATGATAAATTTTGTTATTCGGATTTCAAATTGTTTGAATATTTTTCAAATAATTTGAAAAATTTTGAGGAAATTTGCTCAAATAAATCCAAATTTTGCAATATTATCGATCATCAACACACATATCTGTAATCAAGATACCTACATTCATACTTAGGTACATTAAGATCACTACTGACTATTGATATATGTTAGATATTTGTATAGAGTAGGTAGGGTACTACATATTTGGAATGAAAAAAAAATACAAATTTTTGCCATATTTGTAAGTAGATATATTTGTACTGCCATTTACATTCATAGTTCTATTGTTATAGTTTAAAATAGATACCATCAAATTATAACGAAAACCAGGATTTCAAATTGAACTTGAGACAAGAATACAACTTGTGTATAATTTCATCCCTATTTTGGTTAAATTTACCCCTATCTTTTTGGTCAAACTTTAGTATGAAAATAACCCGAAATCTTTTTAGTTTAGGTAAGATTAGGCTAGGATTTTACTATAATTTTGGGTTAATTTCATACATTGGTAAAGTTAAACCAAAAATATAGGGGTAAATTCAGCCAAAATATGGGTGAGATTAAATAAAAATTGTCAAGATCCTCAAAAGTCGAATGCTAATTAAATTGCTAATTAAATGTTTAATGCAGAATTGAAACCTTTAAGGTCACAAGTATTCAGAATTATTTTGAAGATTTGGTTTTTTAAGAGCTAAAGTTAGACTAAAAATATATGGGCAAATTCAACCAAAATAGGGATGAGATTAAACCATAAAGAATACTACTATCTAGTACTCATATTTGGCTTAATAACCTTTGGCAATCGTAAATTAAGATACTTTTAATAACTTTATCTTTGTATCTTACCAAGTCAAAGTCAAATGTCAAAATCTCCAAACCTACTTACCTAATTCAATTTACTAAGGAAAGTACAGACAGATTTTTTTCGACTTTTCATTTTTGTTCTATTTTTTCTCTCTTTTCTTTAACTTTTCTCTAACTTTGATTAGAAGTAGAAAGAAAAAAAACTTGTGTATTTCTGACTTGCGAAATCAAAACTTTTCCTTTATTTCTCATAATTCTCATCGAGTTTTTTTTTGTTCTTTACTTTTGTTTCTATCAGTAGTCTGTAGTACCTAAGATACTTTTTCCTATTTCTTTTACTTTACCTATAACTTTCTTCAAGGGGAAAAAAGTTGAGTTTTGTTTTGTTTCCATTTTATATTTCAATTTACTGCCTCTGCTCATATTTTGAGCCTTTTCTCATAAATTTCCACATCTTTCATTTCATTTCGTTTCATTTTCTTAGTCGTAGTTATGCCCCGAGAAAGAATAAAAAAATAAACTAAAGAGTATGTGGAAATACAGATAGATACTGGTAGAATAGAATAAAACTTATTATTGCCAGACTCACCATGTGAGAATTGAATAAGTGAAATTTATCAGAGCTCGGAGCATTAAGAGATAATTTTTATATTACCTCTTAAAACTGTCAGAAAAGTCAGAAAAATGAAAAAGAAAATGAAATGGAAAGTTACTTACCTATTTTTGAACAAATTAGGGTCATATTTTGATGAATTTGAGAATTTGGAATTCATGTTAGGATCCAAATTTGGAGAATTTGAAGATTTTTTTTCCAAAAATCTCAACTTTTTTGAGTTATTTTGGTTTTGTAGTTAAATGAAGGTAATAAATAATTTTTGTCGAAATGGCACAACTATAAGGAAGGACATGAAGGACCTTATAGGGTCCTTCATGTCGAGTTTGGTTGAAATTTGCCTAATAGTTTTTGAGTTATCCAGCGAGCAGGCAGAGAATTTTGAGATAATTTTATATTAGGTAGGTAAGGTACCTCTTAAAACTTTCAGGTTTACAAAGCAATAAAAAAGAAGAAAAACATCTATTCTTGTAACAATTTGGATAATTTTTTGAAGAATTCGAGAATTTGGAATCCATGTTAGAGTTTTTTTTTTCAAATTTCTTAACTTTTTTGAGTCCTTTTGTCTTGTACTTAAATAAAGGTAATAAATTATGCGATCCTCAAAAGTAGAAATAGTACCAAATTAAATGCTTAATGCCTAATTGAAGCCTTAGTACCCCCAAAGTATGGTCAAATTTTTGTCGAAATGTCACAACTACCTAGATCTTATAAGGATCCTTCATGCCAAGTTTGGTTGAATTTGGTCTAATAGTTTTTGAGTTATACCGCGAAAAGGCAGCATTTTAAGATAATTTTATATTACTGTCAGGAAAGGGTATCTTCGGGTTATAATGTGCTTTCTGGCCTTTATATGAGACTTAACATTGTAAGGCCTGAAAGCCGAAGAGATCGGAAATGAGATCCTTTCAAAAAAAAAACCAAAAAACTAAAAAAACCAAAAAAGATATAAAAAACCTTTCTATCTGTATTCTTGTAATAATTAGAATATTTTTTTGAAGAATTCGAGAATTTGGAATTCATGTTAGAGATTTTTCTTCAAAATTATCAACTTTTTTCAACTTTTTTTAATTTATTTTTGGTTTTTACTCAAATGATAGTAAAAATTGTCAAGATCCTCAAATATCAAAAATAAATTAAATGCACAATGCAGAATTGAAAACTTTAAGGGACCTTATTAGTACCCTTAAGGGGTGGGGTAATCTGAAATTTTTTATCGAAATCGAAACGAGCTCAAAAAAGTAGGTAAATTAAATGGTTCATAAAAATGTAAAAAAAAGTTTTTTTTCTTTCAAAAAAGTTTGCATATTCGAGTAGCTAATAAATACCAAGTTAACCAACTACCCTGTAAAATATTCATAGCCCTTTAAGGCTCTTTATTCATATTTTATTTAAGAAAAAAAAAACCCAAAATTATGTAATATTATGAATCTAGATACCTACTTGGGTTGGGTAATGTAAAAATAATTTCTTGAAATAATATTGTCTATAGACATGCATGGTTGAATTCAGAATCGAGAATTTAAAATTTTCTTTTCAATTTTTAACCTTGTTATCTATCAGTACTTGGTTTAAAAAACATATTTGGTATCACTAGTAAGGTACTTGAGAATCGAGAATTTAATTTTTTAACATTATACCTAGTACCTAGTGATATTACTGATACTATAACTATACAAAGTATCTATATTAGGCTTAGGCATCAAGGTACTTAACTGTATCGACTATAGTGTTTTTAAATTGGTTTTTTTTCTGCCAAAAATTGGATTCGAGTAGGCAAGTGTGAGATTGAAATGGAATTTGAAAAACTTTGAAAGATCCGGAAAAAAAATACATTTTTGCCATTCACATACTTACCTCAAAATATATGTTTTATACAATTTCAAGGGCTATTAAGCCCAAATTTTTTGTCTGTTTAGCATAATCAAAAATAACTCTACTATATAACAAGCTAGTAATATTAGAAGCATTTTTTTATAGAATGAATTTTTGGAAAACTTAACTTTGACATACTTAAAACAAAATTTTGAACTCGACAAATTCATTTGGACTATCAATTCAACTCTTTATGAGATTAAAAATTGCAAAAAAAAGTTTTGAAATATTATCATACAGGTGTAATTATTGATATTATAGCCAAAAATATGGGGGTAAAAACCGAAATAGGGATGAAATTAAACACAGTCATAAAAAAACTTCCATAAAAATCATTCTAAAAACACACCAAAAAACCAAAATTGTCAAAAAATTGAGTATTAGAACAGTTTAAATACAAAATTTTAAGCAAAATTTCTTAAATTTTTTCCAATATTTCATGTTTTTCTAGCAAAAAAATAAATCTTGCTCTTTGAAAGTATAGTACCAAAATTCAAAATCTATATGAAATTTTGAAGTAAATTTTTCAATTTGTAATTCTGTTCGGATTTTAGAATCATTTTTATTAAAATTTCAAAATTTCAAAATTACATATTTTTAACTATTAGACATGGGATTCGGATCCGATTTAATACGAGTATCATCCCTATTTTGGTTGAATTTATCCCTCTATTTAAAATATAGACAAAAATCGAGCTTTCGAGACGTTTTTGTGTGGTTTTTTTGTATGGTAGTTGTATCTATAAGGTGTAGGACCAATCAAGTGTACGCTGACTACTATCATTTTTTAGTTTTAAAGGATTTGGTTTTGGTATGCAGGGCCCGTGCCTTTCCATTAGAATCCCTTCAACTGTCTATAGATTGGCAAAAAAATAAGAAGCAAAAAAATAGCTAGAATTCGCAATTTTCAGTATACTACTGTACTGTATATCTGTATGAAAAAGGCTTTTTTGTAATACATATACATTCTACTTACTATACTATATAGCAGGTACTACTATACTATAGATATAGATTCAAATAAAAGTTGCAAATTTAAATCCCACTCTGTCAGAGACAGATATAAACTGAGGTAATCCGCTTAAAAAGTTTCCAGAAATTCTAAACGAAATTTTTTGCAAAAACCGAGAAAAATGCATATACAATGTACATAAGTGTATAATATATGTATAATGAGATCTAAATATTTGCTCAATATTTAGGGTAATAAGGTTTCTATTTACTCAATTTCTCAAATTGATAAAAATTCACAAAAAAAAGGAAATTAAATGCTTAATTATCCATACAATTTACAATAGTCAAATATACATATAAGGAATTTGATCTAAAAATTCTGAATTAAAGATAAGAATAAAATTGTTAAATTTTTCATATGACAGTTCTTAAGGCACTTTATAATTATAAGCTCTTATAATGATATATCGCAGTTTATAATAGATATCTACATAGGCATTTCAAGAAAAATCCCTAATTACTCATATTAAAAAAATTGCCATTTAGAACCTGTAATATTTTATATGATTGGAATTCTCCGAAAATTATTATTGAAGATTCATTGACTATATATAGTCTTGGCCTTTGAAGACTTTTTATAGGTGATGTAATGACAATAATTTTTTTGAAATATCTCGGTATCTTTTTCTGTAGGTGATTTGTCAAGTGTCGGTCAAATGTCTGTCGAACTTTTGTCACATAAAGCGATGTAAAATTTTGTTTATAATGATTTTAATACTAAAAAATTGAAATTTGAATAGGTAACATAATTACCAATATTAACGTATTTAAAATGAGCTTTTGAGATGTTTTGAATTTTTTGACTTGAGTATGTACAATACAATTGGGTATAGTAATTAGTTAAGAGTTCTGAACATCTTGTCGGAAATTAGTTGGCCTTATTTTGAGTCCCTTCAAAAACTCCACTAATTAATTTAATGCCTTTATCCGATCGATTGAAAGGATTAGAAATTTCAAATAAATGTAAGAAGCTTATGGGGATTTACTATACCTCCAACCAATACTACTAGTACTATTATATTATTGTGACTTGTAATAATAATGGGATTCGAATGATCAAATTAAATTTTAATTTGCGAAATAAGACCCTTACATTTATTAAATAATACCTATAGTGTCTACAAATAGGGTACTACAAGTAAATCTGACTGTCATTTATAATGTACAATATTTAATTAAGAGACTTAAATTTCCTCAAAATTACTTTTTGTCTTAAAGTATCCTTTATATACTGTACATATACACATATACATAGGTAAGAGTATTAGGAAGGGCTTCGATTTAATCTCATCCCTATTTTAGTTGAGTTTACCCCTGTATTTATGATCTAACTTTACCCTATTGTATAAAATTAACCCAAAATTTTAGAGAATCTTGACTTATCCTATATTAAACTAAAATATTTTGGGTAAATTTCATACAAGGACAAAGTTAGAGCAAATATATAGGGGTAAATTCAACAAAAATGGGGATGAAATTAAACACAAGTCATTAGTAATATCCTCAAATTTCAAATATTCGAATATTTCAAATTTCAAACTAGTTTTAAAGCCCAAGTCTTGCACTATATCGTGAGTGTTTTGAAGAATTGAAAAACCTTGAAAAAATGAGATTCAGCACATTTGACTGGACTTTGAATTGCTTTACTTTACTTTTTTTTCTACTCTATTTCTTATTTCCAATTCAAGGCTTTTTAGTGGAAAGTGAATCATGAATTTGGATCAAATTGACCATCTAAAAAGCTCGATTTTCAAAATTTGAGAATTTTTTCGTAATTTAAGACTAAATTTTGCAGTCTGATCGATTATTACCATTAGAAATTAGGTCAATTTAAGCCTTGTCTGCAATGCTTTTTGCGATATTATCTAATGTTTTTGCAAATTTTGCAAAAAATGCTTGAAATTTGGCAATTTTTGCGAAAAATGCGAGCTAGAAAAGTTTCAAAAAAGTGAAATAGATACAGAATTGTATTCTTAAATTGATACCTTGAATATAGTATTGGAATATTTGACTTTGAAATGAGAAATTTTTTGGATGAAAAAGTCTCTCAAATATCTCTCATATCATGGATTTTGATAAATCACTTTAAAAAATCTCCATAAAAATCTGAGATTTTTTGAAATCTGAGACTGGGTGACTGTTTTTTATTGTGTTTTTTTCTCTATTACTGATACACTGATACTGATACATATTTTATTTGCAAACTTTCACTTGACTTTGACTTTTAAATTGAATCATCTAACCATTTCAATTTCCTCTAAAGTCAAGGAGAAAACTTTTAAAAATCTACTCTAACTATGTAGAGTATAAATAGAGAATATCGATACTTTACTTTA
The DNA here is from genome assembly GCA_034699045.1 of Nanhermannia cf. coronata Gr-Ori-00579. NCBI lineage: Eukaryota > Metazoa > Arthropoda > Arachnida > Sarcoptiformes > Nanhermanniidae > Nanhermannia > Nanhermannia cf. coronata Gr-Ori-00579. The sequence goes on along the minus strand of JAQIXA010002051.1, from coordinate 864 downwards.
TACTAGCTCTTTGAGAGTTTGTCAAAAAAAAGAAAAAAAAAGTTACATTTTTTGATACTTTCGAGTCATATGAGACATGACAGGCATTTCCTTTAAGCCCCAATGATTTCTCAAGTACTTTGGGGAAAAAGCTGCAAAACTGAAATCTAGACTTTTAAGCTATTAGTACTATATAGATACCTTAGGTACATTTTTATAGCCTTTCCTATAGATATTTTGAGACTATATATAGAGTAGGTATGGTCCTATAAACTATAGACCCAATTAAATTCGAATCAGAAAAGTTTCTAAGAAATGTCCTAATAATCAAATCTACATTTGGCTGAAAATCTCAAATTTTTGATCTTTTATCTATGTCATATAAGATATAGGATATTTTTGTGTGGTTAATTTGATTTGATTTATTTTTGTTGATTTTTAGGTTGATTGCAAGGGGGGCTAGTGGAGGTCGAGGTAATTTCAAATTCATATTTACTCTATATTACAGTAGAAACAAATCACACATATATATAGGTAGGGTACTAAAAATTTAGAAAAAATTTAGAAAAAAATTTTTTTGGGATAGACCTACCTTACATAAAAATCTGACAAAATTTGCATCTACAAATATTTTTGGCTTACAATTTGTTGGATTAAATTGTAGATTTTTTTCGAAAATTAGAAAAAAATTGTAAATTTTAACTTTTTTTTTATAAATTTAGGTGCTCTAATCAACCAAATGACCTCACATGGGTCGATTGTAAAGGCGACCGTGTTTTTGAGACAAGGCGAAAAAATTTATATGCTAATTGGACAAGAGGGGACTTCAGTTTGTGAGCAGGTAAAGCAAAATATTTCGCTTAAAATCTCAATCTATTTTTTACT
>JAQIXA010002050.1:0-20012 GCA_034699045.1 Nanhermannia cf. coronata Gr-Ori-00579 | reverse complement strand
AAAAATTCATCGACGAAAGCTGTAAGGTAAGGAATATTTTTTGTAGAGTCTAAATAAAGTGCGATAACCCACAGTAATAGAAGAATCCGATCTAAATCTTATCTTAAATGCCTACTTTTACACAAGTTTTATTCACATAATTAATGAGTTTTAAATTTTTTAGGGTAAATACCTTATTGAGGATTTAATTGATATTTTTGCTCAAAAAATTAAACAGATTCTTCGTTAAAAAAACGCACGAAACAATCAAATACTCTGTACTATATTTTAGAACTATTTTGTGATTTTGAAAAAAAACTGAAAAAATGCCTTATAGAATTCTTCCTGACAAGTCCTTTATGATTTTCTAGACCAGACAATTCAATTGTTGACAAAATGTTGAACTTTCTCCAATTTCTATAAAAAAATCGGTAAAAATGGACAAAATCGAATGAAATGAATTGAGGACTCGTACAACAAGAATTTACCTTTTCTATTTACTATTACTTTTATTAGACCTATGCCTCAAGGGTATTGATCTCAGAAATCCAGGGGAAAAGAACATCATCTTATTTTTATGATTTGCTTTTCCTTTTCTCAATATTATTATTATGCATTGAATTTACTATTTACTTCAAGTAATCGTACTAGTAGTATGTAGTAAGGGAAAGGAGTCGAAAATCAAACTCATCTATTTGAACACTCGAAAGTGATTTCCTTTTTTTGCTTTCTTGCGTGTTCTTACTCTTACTAGATATTTTGATAGTAAATTTCTCATGTTTGGTAGTCAAAGTCAAAGTTGAGAAATCAAAATCGAACTTTCTTGAAGAAATGATGAGAAAAAGTATCTACTATCTTCTATCTCTAGTAGTAGTATCTGTACTAGTAGGTTTATATCATTTCTCAATTTATAAAATGTATAAAATGTACGAAATTTTCGATTTCTGTAGCTTATTCTCGATTCTTTATGCGTAACACCCTTAGACTCTCGAGTCTTATAGAAGCCCCTATGGACTTGTTATTTCCCAAAATAAAATTATTCTGACTTTATTTGTCTGTCTTAAGTCACACAAGTCTGACTCTTCTTGTTCTTGAAATATGTCTTGTCTATTCTGAAATAGGTATAGTACTTACCATAGAAGTTCAACTTTTTGTCTACTAGTCTTTTTAGTCAAATTTGGTTCAGTCAATTCCTATTATCCTTGACTGATTTCCAAATATTTACTAGTTTCTAGTTGCCGACGGCCAATGCATATTTTACCATGCAAAATTTCAACTTTTTCAAGTTTATTTACCCGAAATTTCTCAAAATTCAATCCCATAAGCCCTCATGTCTTTCAAATATGTATCTGTTGTATGAGTAGAAAACTACAAGCCGTATTAGATCCATATTAATATTGTATTTGTTCGTTGACATGTTCTCAAAATCTTCTACAACTTTCTCAAGAGCTTTCTTCAATCATAGTTAGAATATAATTCACACTTTTTCAATCTCAAATATAGACTTTTACAATGCTTATTTACATTTATAAGCAGAATAAATTGTCAACATTTCACTTTGCTTTGATTTTACATCAATTTTGACTCGGGTTCTTTGAAGTATCTCAAGTATCTATTTGGCATATTTGAAATATTGATTCATGTAAAATTCATTGGTTTGTAAAAAATGAAATTTCAAGTCACATGAATGCCAAAAATCTCATCGGTATTTTCTACAATTTTTGAGAAAAAATTGGTTGAGCAAACCCAAATATTCAATCAAAGTTACAAACTTATAGTTTTTCGAGTGATGAATATCCCAAGTCAAAATTTTGACTTGGTTTTTTATCATTGGATATACTATGGACCAGGCAGGCAGCTGTTGAATTTCGCTGGGAAAAGCTTAAGGGGGCTGTGCATTGATTTAATACTACTTAAATTGAGGAAAGTAGAGCATGAAATATTACATTTTGATTTCTACAAAATTTCACAAAATGATGAAATACAGATATGAAGTTGATCTTAAACTGGAATATAATCAGTCTTACTTCAAGTAATGTACTATACTCGAGTACCATAGTTTGTTGTAATGTAAATGTAGGTTAGAAAAGCAGTAGAAAAGTCACGAAAATTTAAAACCTAGACCAAACCCAACATTTTTCAATTCTTTGCTTTACTTGGGCCGGATTGGTACTAGTAATAGGAACTAATGTTGAAATGTAAGAATTATTTTAGTGAGGGTAAAAGCAGTGAGTTGGAAATCTTGAAATCTCCGAATTGAAGTTTATATTAGGTATATTATAGATCTATAAAAGTGGAAATTTCAAATTTAGAAACGGAAGATCTTCACATTATATTTCTCTCAATCTCCTGATTCTCAAGCCTGAATTTCTCGAGTCAAAGTAGGTTAATGTTTTTTTCTACAGACCAACAAGTAAAGACACTACAAATTTCATCAAATTTTTATAAATTTTTTTAAAAATGTCAATTTTCCTCGGTCAAAAAGAATTAAATATCATTTAAAAACTTTTCTTTCAGCTCTAGCTCATCTTTTTAGTCAATTTTTTGAAACTTTTAGCTCAAATTTTGCGATTTGGCTTATCAAAATACCATAGTTTGTGGTATTTTGAGATATTTTTGAGAAAGTATCATTTTACTTGTGAGAAACTGCACTAGGTTGACACATAAGTAAAGCTGAAATTGAACTTTGGGCTTTGGAACTGAGCTTAATAACCCTTTACATACACACATAGGTCTGATATATTGTCTATTATGGCTGTGATATGCAAATTAGCCAAAGCCCTAGCCAAAGTCTTTGACTCGTACTTGTACCTATCTACTACTCGAAAAAATTTCTCAGTTTTTGAGCTGAGAAAACAAAAACTACCTAACATAACAATAATATAATATTATAAAGATAATCAAAAAGCGAGATGAGAATACATTTTTCTTCCAAAAAAAAACTCGAAAAACTTTTGATGTTGATGATCCTGGATTTGTGTTGTCAGCCGAGCACATTCGAGTTTACAACTTTTTCATATTTACAAAAAAAACCGTAGAAAAGATACACGATTATTTATAATTAGAAAAAAAGTACAAGGATTTCTATTCCTTTGGATCTTGGAACAAAACCAGGAAATGAAAGTCAGAGATTTTTACTTGTAACTTAACTTTTAGGTATCCTTTTTTATGAATTCGTGGTCTACTTTTTTTTATAAAGTACCAACTTTTATGAAAGTCAAGCTTCATTTATAATTTAATCTGTAATAAATTTAGTTGTGAAAGATATTAAATGCTTCATAACTCGACATTATCATATCGAAGAATTCAAATTTTACACTCTAACTAGTAACTATACTGTAGTAGTACCCATACTGATACTGTATAAGAGAAAAATAAACATTCAAGAAATTAATGATCATAAATAGAAGACAAAAGACCAGTAGAGTAGATAGGGGAAAGAAAATGCAAGAGAAATACTAAAAGTTGAGAATTTTGTAACCAAAACATTACCTTAATATCACAACTACGAGTATCTATTCGTATACTAGCTAAAGGGCGTTGATTAGATATTTTTTGAGCAACTTTCCTCAAGACTCAAGTTGTAGTTGAGCTTAAAAAAGTTCAAGTTTCATCAGAATCGAGGGGAGAAAAAGACAAAATCCAAAAGTTTCAAAGGTTTCATTTGTAATTCAAGTAGGCTCAATTCTGGTTCTTCTTCTACTGGATACTGGAAAAGGTGAACTGGAAAAAGCAATAATGTTACTTTTTTGGTCTTTTTTGTACGATCGTCGATCGTTGAATCGGTTTTTTGGAGGGGGGAAAGTCCTTTAGTTCCTGGTTAATCACTTTCTTTTTAATCGACTCCCCATATTTCTTTTATTATGGGTCTCAATAGTCGATCGTGTCTAGAGTCTAAAAAGAAAATAAAATCTCATATCTCGATCACAGATGCACCAATTGGTAACAAAAATCATCAAAAAAGAAATGGCCAAATCTTGAAGAATATAATGAGGAATTCACAACAAATAATTGGAATTATGGTTTTTAGCTTCTTAAATTTTTTCTAACTATTTTAGTGTAGGGTACTTAACTATTTTAGTGTAGGGTACTTATAATATAAGTAGCTTACTTGATCATACTACTAGTACTAATAGTTTCTAATCTAGTATTTGACAATTTTTTTTGGTAAAATGACCAGATGCCTAACATAAAGGGAGACTTTAGAAGCCTAAAAGTCTATCTAGAATCTCGGTTTTATTTAAGATCTTTGTTCAGTGTTAATATTTCCCTTATGGGGTGGTTGGTGATATTGGTCTTATCAGGAAAGTTTCACTCGTCCAGAAAAACTTACAAGATTCAAGATACTACTATAAGAAAAGTGCAAAGACTCTTTTTATCCTATTGAAAATGGCAATTGCTTCTACAGTATCTATATTAGTATAAATTTGATATGCAATATATCATGTTTTTGTAAGTTATTTGAAAGAAACATACTTTTCAGATATTTTATACATTTTCTATCCAAATTTTTCCAAATTTTCAAATTTGAGATTTTCTCGTTCTTAAACTGAAGTTAAGAGATACCTTACACTCAATATCTATAGGATAAAGTATGAGCTAAATTATATATCCAAGTAGTCTAAATTTATTATTATTTGTTTTAAAGTCTACCATTTTAGTTTCTCTAAAGCATGTTCAATTTAGAAGGAAGTTTCAAAGAGATTGAAATTGAAAATCAGAATTGAAATTTTCTAAAAGCTTGGATGTATCTACTATAGCACCCTAGTACTATGTAAGTAATGTTTTTGAGTAAATATTGAGCAGCAGAGGATATTGCATTCGATCCGAGATTGAGAATTGAGAGATAAAATTTGTGTTTCAATTCAATTGAATTCTTCCCTTTAAAAAAAAAGAAAATGCAATAATAGAGTTTGCCAAAATCCTAAAAAAGAATGAAAAAATTCAGTTATAGACTTGATTTGGTTTGTCATTTCATTTCCTTCTGAACTCTTTACATAAGAGTAGGAGATTTGGTCATATAGTTAAATAAAATATTGTCAAAAATTGAAATTTTTTGAAAATTTTATATTTCAAATATCAGAGTCTCAGACCACCTAGGAAGTTAATTCCATCGAGGATCAACATTACTCAAAATTCTTAATTACAGATACAATCTTGTATTACACTTTATTAAGCTAATTTGCAATTTTGTCCAAACTTAAAGCTATTATGTTTGTAATTTAGTCCAAAAATCTCTTATTTTGGAAAAATTAGATCATTCATGCATTGATTCATACGAATTTGACAAGATATTTTTAATATTTTTTAAAACTTGTAATATTGACTACTAGAATACTATAGTAGTGTAAGTATATTACTAAGTTTCTCAATATTGGGTCAATTTTAATAAAGAATCTCGTCTCTTTCCCTTGACTTTACTTTCTGAACTGAAATTCAATCTCAAATCTTGAGTTGATTTTCTGTCAGACTAATATTCTCTAGGACCAGAACATAATCTGTAGATTTGGGATTATATTTTTTTTTCTCAAGAATTATATTTATATCCATTGCCATATACACATAAGTATTCATACAAGTATCATGGCATTATTACTAAAAGGATTTGAGATTTTGGATTTTTCGACTTTGTTAGATTATATTATATTACTGGGGATAAGTACTAGTATGGTACTAGTATCTACAGTGTATATGATCTTGCTGAAGGAAAAAGTACTACCGAGAAAAAAAAGGCAAAAAAATCAATGAGATAGGATTGGATTTTTTTTGGCAGAGATTTTTTTCCTTAGCTTTGATATCAGCATTTTTTTATTCATTTTCAGTACCGTTTTTTTTTTAGTAAATCCGAGGTAAAATTCGGATTTTACCTCGGATTGTAATTTCCTTGCCACTTCGAATCTGTCTTTCTTTGTTCTTCAGTTCAATTCGCTTCAATCGAGACCAAAACCTTCGAGACTTTTTTTTACAATCCAGGAAACTAATTACTCTTTCAATCTACTAGTACATACTCGTATCTTCTATCTCGTAATAGGTATAATCTTATACACTAGATTGATATTCGAATTCAAAAAGTTCATATTCAATTGCATTTTCAATCAAATGTGCTTTAATCATCTACCTTGAGGCTTTTTTCAATTTAGAATCAATTCAATTTCCAATTCTATTCTGATTCTGAGAAACTTTCAGGGTCACAGATAGACGTGGTGAAATGAATAAATGAGCAAATTGGCAATTGAGAAATGAGATCAGAGTAAAAGTCAATCTGATCTGATCAATTCTAAAACCTTAAATTAAGAAAGTACCTACTACTGTATTTCTTAAAAACTAGTAAAGCTACACTCAAGTCAAAAAAACTCAAAAAATAGAAATTTCGAGCCAAAATTGAACCTATTTTGATGAAAACTTATCTAAATAACAAGTTATTTTAAGTTAATTGAAAAGTCTACAAATTTTGAAACTTTTGGTCTTCTACCTGGATTGAAAGGTTGTAAAAATTTGTCAAAAAGGTGGAAAATTTACCGATTTGGTAGTAAACCTGTTATTTTTGAACTTTTTCTTTTTTTCTTGCTATGCTAAGCAATAGCAGCACCAGTACATAAATATAAAATCTTTTTTTTTTGGATAAAATGCTTGAAGATAGTCGAATTGCAATGAATTGCTCCCCAGAGATGAAGATTTCCCCCTAGGGATTTATTTTCCAGTATTTTGAGCATTTCCTTTGCTTCAAAAAAACTTTCTCCAAAATAAAAAAAAATCTCAAAGAAATGTGAATACCACACCATTAGCTGACTGAACACCTTCAAAAATCTAAAATAAATCCTCATATACCTACTTCTAACTACATACTTGTACATGTGTATGTACATATAGGTATATGTTTATTTACTCAAGGTGAACCTAAACAACCGACCCAAAAGGCAAAAGTTTTCGAGGTTTTTTATTTTTTGCAAAAATCTCAATAAAATAAAAAGAAATTGAGGAAAGTACCTACGGTAAAAGGAAATGAAAGCAAATTTGAATTTTCGAGGAATTCAGGTTAAAGTCAAAGTGTAAAAAGGAAAGTTGCAAAAAAGCACTTTTTCTCCTCAGATTTTGAATTTTAGGTATTTTTTTTGTAGGATTTTGAAGGTATACAAAAGCCTTTGGATATTTTCCCTATACTTATACTGTGTACTTATAATGTAAGTAGCCTGAATTCTGAATTATATATTGAATCCATAAGTTCACTTTTGCATCGACCATCAGGGGTTCTTTTATTATTATATAGACTTCAATACTTATAAAAGTATAAAAGTATAAAGTTTACTACCCAGTAGATATGATATGATATGAGAGTGCATATAAAATATTAGATTGGGCCAAAAGCACTTTTACCAGAGCTAACAAGCCTTTTTTTCTCCATTTTTTTCTGAACAAAATTTACCCATTTCCTTTTATACTACTAGAGTACTATGTACTATCTGTATTATAGAAATAATGATAATAGCAAATGTGGACCCTAAGCACTTAAATCATATCATATCATAAGAGAGTTAGTTAGTTATCTTAAAATCCAGGCATATGATTCAAGAAAAAATGTCAAAAAACGTGTCAATAAATTGAGATACTGATAGTATCAGTAGATGCATAAAGAAATTTTAAAAATAAAACTTCCAATTAGTGAATAAAGGTAGTGAAATAAGTTTAATTTATACCATAAAAAGGTGCGTAATTATCTAATTCATAAAATTTCTGAATTTTTTATAATTTTTCCGGATGAGGTTTTTAAAACAAAGCTTATAATAGACAGAGTAGCTATGAACTTTGAAAATCGTTAGTGAAAAAGTTAGAAAATTTTTGAATCTCTAACACTTTGGCCAAATTTAGCCTTAGCTTTATTGTACATACCTACTTATAAACTGTATCAGTAGTAAGTTAGAAGATCAAGAACTTTTACTTTTTTCTTCAAAAATTAGAATAATGTCTCCCATCATCATCATCTGAGCAAACTTACTTAACTTTATCGACCTGAAAAATATTCTCCTAAATACGGATTTACTCCCTGGTGAGATACCAAAATTACACTGTACTCTATACTCTGAACTCTAGACTGTAACTGACTGTAGGCTTACTATACTATACTAGGTACTATATACTATGTAGCATGTAATAATAAAAAATTATTATCCAATTAGTCTAAATTAGCTGATTAGGCATATACAAGGACTTTTTATCAGCTAAAGTAGTTCATAAAGCAAATGGTAATTTTCTCTATTTAGTTAATAATACAAGTACAGTACAAGTCGAAGAAAAGGGGTAGGAAATTTATTATATCTAAAAAATATGCAGTAAGCTAAGTAGTACCTACTTATAGGGGAAATTTCTTCAAAATTTGACTTCAAATTACCCAGCTGTAGTACTCGTAGTAAGTTAAGTGATGCGAAAATAGAATGAATAACTTTATTTCACAAAATTTGACTTGCAAGTTGCATAACTATAATATGTATACTATACTACTACTGGTACTACCCAAATAAGTTCGAACAGAAATTTTAGCTTTAAAAGTTGTACTGGTGGTAGTAGTAAAGCATTTGGTTTTGAATTTGGTTTTGTAGTATTAAATCAGGCCTTGCCATTACTTTCTATTTTCTAGGGTGAAATAAAGTTCAAGTATTTCTTTGTACTTATACTTATGCCTACTAAAAGCATAATAAAATAACTGAATTAACATGCAATTTCTCAAGTTTCCTTCCGCCAGACTAATCAAATGAGGGATGAATTCAGATTTAATAAAATTATCAACGAGGTTTTTTCACATACTGTTATATGACAAAATTCGCCAAATTATGTGTATTTTAGCCTTAAATGTTAACTTTTTTCTAAGAAAGTTAAACTTGTTGTTAATAAAGACATATTGGTTCAACTTAGAATATATTAAGATAAAGTTTTTCTTATTATAAGTACTATACCAGCATAATAGTTGAAATAAGTATGTAAGTACAAGTACTTTCAGTTTAATTAGCTTCTAACTACTTATAGTTCTCAGTTTAATAGAAATAAATGATATTATAAGAAAAGTTTTTTTGGTTGAATTCATTCCGTTAAGAGCTACCATTATTCTTATGCAATATTACTAATACCAGTACTACTTCACTACTGGTATCAGGGTTAAGGCCCTTTGCACTTTTTTATTTTATTAAAATATTTCAGAATAAGGAATTTCCCCCTTTTATTGTACTTACAGTATATCGCATTTCTTGAGTATTTTATCTGTATTTTGTATTGCAATTGAGCAGTACAAGATCCAGAGTTTGAGTTTGAGTTTGAGGAAACTTTTGATATTAAGGCATTTTGCATTTTTTAAGAAAAAAAGGGTTAGAATTCGTGTTAAAGGAATTTCATCATAACTACTGGAACTACCTACTAGTACCTACATTATAGTGAAGTTAAGGTAGATACCTATTACTACGAGTATTACGTGAATTGAGCATTTTTTGGAGAAAGTTAAGAATGGGGCTTTTTTGGTATTCATATTGAATAAAAGCGGTTATATTTTAAGAGAGAAAGTAATGTGATGAAAAATATGTGGTATGCATATGAAATACCTTTTTTACCGCCATTTTGCGAGCTCATATAATACACTTGGTCTATTATTATTATGAGCAAAAGTCATATTTTTTGGTCTCATTCCAGATAGGTTTTTGTAATACATAGTACCTTTGTACTTGGCAAAGTTTAAAATGTTTTTAAACCGATTAGTTAAAAATGAAATTACCAAAAGAATCATAAGTACCTACTACTTAAAGCCTCTAATAAAATTCTGTTTTAAAGGTTATTAAGATCAGGTTCTAGATACATTAGAACCTGCCTTAAAGATTTCACAGATTTTAGAACTTTACAGAGATATCAAACTCTCTATCAGATCCTTATTTTTGTGTCAAAAAGAGAAATGTTCTATTGTAAATATACCTTTATCTACGAATAGTAGCTTCTAACAATATGAATTTTTAAAAAGGATTAATTAATTAGTTAGATTGCATCTAATAATGCTAAAAATGTGAATTTTGTACAAATGAAAATATTATAAGATATACCTAATCTATTGACTTTTCCGTTCTTCAGATTACTAGTATAGTACAATAGATTATATTTTCATGTACTTTTCTTATACAGTAGGTATATTTAAGGAAAAGATCGATTTAAAAAGTTCGAAGATCTTTGAAGTTAAAGTATGAGCCCGGGGGAAAGTACTACTGGTAAAATGGTGGTAGTGACCCGTCGATTTGTCTCTTTTTTTAGGTACTTTTTTTTCCTCGGAAATGAACCAATATAGTGAAATAAAGTCTCTGATCTGATGAGAGTATTTCTCCATATATACTCGTATAGTCCAATACTATTGTCCAAATCACGAAACAACAATTTCTCACTGTCTTTTCTCCAAAAAGTCTCAAACTTGGAAACATTTACTAAAGTCCTTCTTACTACTACTGCTACTAGTACTTACTATACGAGTAGTCATCCATCCGAACTTAATCCTCAACTTTATATGGTATTTTGAACATTTATATGGCCAATACTGAGAGTTCTTTAGGAGAAAATAAATCCCCCTTTGGCTACCTTTTTACCCATTTCACCTAAGCTCCACATTTGTCTTTTCCCCCCTGTATTTTACTACAAGTTCTGTACTTTTTGTACACGCTTTTGGTTTGTCTAGATACTACTAGTACTAGTGCTAGTACTATGGTAGTTGTGTAAGACCAAGATTTATTAATAAACCTTTAAATTGATCGTTTAATCTTTGCCATTAAAAACTTTGTTTATTCAGCATTATTTGCCCTGAAGGACTTGCTTTAAATTGGACTGGTAGATTAGACAGTTTGGGCAGAAATTTGAAATTGAAATTGGGATGAGATTATTAAATCGAAAATGAGTTTGCTAATTGGACAACGTTAAGTGTACATAGTACACTTTTCAAATGTAAAACTGTTCAATGTTCAAAATGGTTAAAAGAAGAAATAAATTCCTTCAAATTTTAGGATTAGATTAGCTATATTTTGATTGCTGATTTTAATCATTTTTTTCAAGTTCTAAATTAATACGAGTAGGTATCCCATAAAAACGCCATTTTTTATCAAATTCATTCAAATTTGGTTAGAATTTTTCAATCGTAGGTTGTACGCTCCATTTTTTGTTATTCAACAAAATACCTACTGTAAAATTGCTATTGATATGGCGCGTTTATTTAGCACTTAAGGGATAGAACTCAAGGTGCTAATTTGTCTTTTCATATAGAAAATCTGAATAATTAGGCATTTTGAACACCACCCTAAGATAGAAGATAGGTACATACATGTATAATTTGTATAGAGATTGTAATTGACTTTGTGGTTGATTAAATAGAAATAGAAATGAGAATTCCATTAAAATTTCAAAATCGATGGATCTTCTAATCCAAATTGAGTTTTCCACTTTACAGTACCCTACACTATATTTGATTTCAAACTTGGGATATTGCTTTTCAAGTGCGTACAATACTGTATATGTATACAAGTACCTTACAATACTCAAAAACTTTATTTTATTTTATTCGATAGTATCTACAAGATTAAAAGATTGTCTATTCTTAAAGATAAATAGGAATGCAAGCAATAGGTTTTACGAGTTGTCTAAAAGAAAAAGATCTATCTCTTTTTCTTAATCTTTACAAGTCCTTGGTACTGAACTAATACTAATATAAAGGTTGTAAATAATCAGGTTTAAGCTTAAATTGGATAAGTTTCACATCTCAAGATCTCTGTAGACTGTAGTCTAGTACACCTTGAAAGTTTTACTCTAAAAACTAAAAAAGATCTTTTGTACCTACAATCGATTTACACATTATGGTATAGTACACGTGCCATATGAGAAAATTAGTTGTGAGAATTTCACACTTGATGGAAATCAAATTAAAATCTTGGAGGAGCCCCCTCATTATTTCCCCTGGTTTTCTCCATGGGAATGGATTAAACCAGGATTTGGCAATAATTTTACAACTACCATTAGATACTACTTGGTACTCGGTATTATGGTAAACATATGGTAAAATTTATAATGAAAAGGGTTCAATTTTTACTAGTACTAATAGAGCTAAAGAAGTGGCAAATGTCCAAAAAGGTGGATTTTCCAATTTGACATTTACAAAGACAAGGAAAAGGAAGTTTCAGCAAGAAAGTCTGGTAGCAAATTTCATTGTTTTTATGAGCACCCAGCCCACTATATTTATTGAACATTGGCCGCCAAAAAAGCCAAAAATCTCAACTTTTCCAAACCTCTAGATTGGATTTTTTAACCATCATCATCATCTCACTTTATTGGACTTTACTACTTTACTAGAGATATCAGTTTTATAGAAAACTCCCATCCATTTACTTTATCCCTATCTATTTGGCTTTGGCCCTGGGATTGAGATTGGGAAGAAATTGTGATGATCTTTGTGATCTAAAATAGAGTCGAAAGTAGAAAGCCTTCGTATTATTAGGGTTCAGAGTTGATATATGATTTCCTTTCTTATGAAATTTTAAGACTTTTCTTTAAGACTTTAGTCTATGATACTAGTACTAGTACTACGAGTAGTATAAGATAATAATGATTCTTGGAATAAAAGACCACAAAAGGCTCTTCATTAAATCGAGCTCTATGTAGTAGAATTGACTCGTATCCAAATTCCCTTTATTATTTCCTATGTAGAATAGGTAGGGTACTTATAAAAGTATAATTAAAAACCCAAGATCTTGGCTAACATTTTTACCAATTTTTCAAGTAATCAAATATATTTACAAGTAATTTAAACCTGAAAGCTATAAATTCTATTGCCATTTTTATTCAAATACATTTATTGAACTTTATATAGAAGTCAATTTAAGCCCAATTTCTCTCTCAACTTTTGAAAAAAATATTCAAAATTTTGTTTAGATATTGAATTCTAGGCGTAATTCCTATACGAGTACAATCGATTGATGCACTTTTTAAATAGCTTTAACAATTAAGCTATTTAAATATCAAGGACATGATTAGGATATAAAAGTATCTTATTAATATACATGTATACAGAACAGATAGTCTCATAAATGACTCGATTGTTTAGCTGTACAATGACAAGTACTCGTATGTATATACTAGAAGATTTTGTCTCAATTGAGCCATGAAAAATGTCAAGTCATTGCTGATGGTAGTGATAATGAAAGCTTATACAAAATTCAAAATTTCAAGTCTTTTGAAAAAGTTACCCTTTAAAAGAACAAAGTAAGGTAAAATGCACTTGTATACCTAATCAGTAGTAGGTAGGTATAAAAATAGGCAAGTTTATTACTAGTAGATTCAAAATATAGGTAGGGTACTGTGATAAATTTAGGTTTAATCCAGGTATCTATCTATCCAGGATGATTTGCACATTATAAAATGTATACCTTGACTGAGCAAATAAAAAGACTTGTAATTATAAAGGAATTTTTTACTCCTACTGCCTTACACAGACAGTATCAGTATGAGTATATTGTAAAAACTTGATTTATCCAACTTTTAGAGTTCTTTTGACAAATGGTATAGTTATTTTGGGTTATATTTTTTTGCCCTAAAAAAAGTGTCTTCGTGTGAGTTTTAAACATCTTTATAATTGAAAACCAAAGACCCAATGGGATCCTCTTTTTATTCTGTAAAGATTTGAATTTTTGAATAGAAAAGTCAGCTCAAATTGTACAAAACTTTGTGTATTTCCCATTTGTTAAAAGTTGCCTAATATTTCTTTTTCCACTTGAGATGTGTCGATGTTTGCTTATAAAAATATATGGGATTTATACAGTACCTATACTACTGATACTGTAAGTAAATTGGAATATCTTTTGAATTTGAAAAAAGTAGAATAGTCAGAATAAAAATTCAGAGTTTGCTTGACTAACTCTTTGAGAGAAATAGAGAGAATAAAAAAGCTTTCGTGGCTTTTTCATGTGAGAAACCAAGCCCTATTATAAGTTCAGTCAAAATGCCTGGAGGCTCACAAGATCCAGAAATACTGTTCAATTTTTAATACCTTTGTATAACTACTACTGATAATATACTGCAATAGGCTGGAGATTGAGATAGAAAAGTTTTTTAAATTTTCTCGAAAACTTTTTGAAATAAAATTGTACTTGGTTAAATGCATCTTATACTTATACTTATATAAATGAAGAGTTTCTAAGAATTATTTTTTGTCTTTTTTCAGGTTCACCTGATTCGTTAGAAAATACTATAGCTGGAACTCCACCAACGATATCATCAGAAGTGTCTGGTTTAAAAGGTAAAAAAAAATAACAAAATAAGTACCTGCATACTTAAAGGCTAATATTTTGCATTTGTCTAGGTCAAACTATTGTACTACCTTGTCATCTAAGTCAAGATACTTGTGGCAGTATTCATAGTATAAAATGGTAAGTTATATTTATAGCATTTTCAAACAAAGTATTTACGAGCAGTCAATTCCTTAAAAATTCTAAAATTAAAAATTACTTTGACTTTGATCCTATTTGGACATTTGACCTCAAAAGTTTTTTCAAAATTTAATTTAGATATTCTGACACTCGCATCCAATCGTATTTGAAAGGTTTTCATTTATTCAAGCCAAAAAAAGTCAAAAATAGAAAAGTATGACTTTTTTATTCAATCTGTCGAATTCTGAATTCTACTTTATTAAAAATTCGAAAAAGTTTAGAAATTTCAATGCTGAGTAAATGATTTCAATCGTGGCTTTATTGACACATATGAAGGGTTACGTGTCACTTGTAAATTGTAAAGTTGAATGTCAAAGTCAAAGTCTATGTCATTCAATATATCATTCAATAAAACTGACATTTTATTTTATCTTTTCTAAATAGGTATCGTAACGATAAACGTGTCTACATTTTTAGTGAAATTGCAAAGATTTCAAGGGCTGAATATGATCTCGCAGATCGGTAAGTTTCTCAATTCTTGAAGCAAATCTCCCCCACAAAATAGTACAAAATACATTTTAGAAACCAATAAAATTGCATTTTTTTCTCCCCCTATTTCTACTATTATTGTATAGTACAAGTATAGTAATAGTCAATAGGTACTAGACACTTTCTCAGATCTGTCTGAGAAAGGCTTCAATTGCAAAATGTGTCTTTGAAAATTGCTTTGCCAGGTGCTTTTACCCACTAATACCAATATATTATATTTCTCCCCCTACAATTCTCACTCTATCTTTGAGAAATACCATTAAAATCGAAGATCCAAAAAAAAGTTTCAAAAGAGATAAGAAGAAAAAAAAAAGGTCGAAAGTATTAAATACCATAAAATTAGAGCTTAAATTGTTCAAACTGAAACCTTTAAGATAAATCTTGTTATCTCACAAACACTTTCATCGACTACCTACTCTACAGTATACTACAGTATAGTATACTATAGTACTATAGACACTATAGTACTTTTTCTTAAGAAATCTGTAAATAAATTTCAAGTTTTAGAATTCTGAAAACGTGCCCTTTGCCTGAATAAAAGATTAGAAAAAAACCGCCTACAAAATTACGTAATACTTTCCTACTTAATGTGTAAGTATTTAATTACTTGATCTCTGGTTTGATATTCTGTATAAGAAAATAATGAGATCAATAAATTGGTAAATGACTGACTCGAGACTTGATTCCTGTACTACAGTTACACTATAGAGAACATTAACTTGAAGTACTTGACTTTTTTTTGTTCAAAATAATGGTTTTGATGTGACTTTCAATAGAATTCAATAAGAGCAAAAATAGCCTATTAAGTACCAAATTCTCAAAATAGTTACAATCTCATAATACTTATATTTAGTTGGGTACTACTATTGGCAAATGTGAATTGAAAACCATATGGTTATTTCTTTTATTGGGGAAAAAAGAAATAAGTATGAGAAGAAATAGAATTCACCACAAAAGTGCAAGATTACATAAAAATGAAACATCTTTTCCTTTCTATCAGTAGGTACTATACTCATCGTCTGTACCTATATACTGAAACTAGTACTATAAGATATGCATTTGTAAGTCTTGGGTTTATTAAAATAGTTCGTGTATTTGTGAGTTTTCTGTATCTTGTAAAAATATAAGGGCGGAATACGAAAAACTGAATATTTTTTCTAAATTTTGGACATTCTTTCAAAAAAAGAAATGTCAAAATTACCTGCTGCAATTTGATCTCTTTGAATAAGAGGCCATGTTTTTGCTAGTTAAAAAGTGAACATTTTTATTGGTATCGATTTTACTAAACCATTTTTACTAAACATGTCTCATTCTCATAGTCAGCCCTCGAAACTAGCCAGTAATTTCAAATTTTTTTAAAATTTTGTCAAAATTCACCCCTACTGTAGTATTGAAAACGAGCATATCTTGAAC
Organism: Nanhermannia cf. coronata Gr-Ori-00579; assembly: GCA_034699045.1. Taxonomy (NCBI): domain Eukaryota; kingdom Metazoa; phylum Arthropoda; class Arachnida; order Sarcoptiformes; family Nanhermanniidae; genus Nanhermannia; species Nanhermannia cf. coronata Gr-Ori-00579. The sequence goes on along the minus strand of JAQIXA010002050.1, from coordinate 3,648 downwards.
TTGAACAATATAATATATTGCAATAATGTATACAAAAAGGAAAGAAGAGGCTGTATCTGTTAAATTTTTGATCGAATTTTGTCGTAATTGTATTTGTATTGGACAGAGAGATCTCTAAAATTTATTAAATTACAGGCATATATTTCTTTAATTTTTTTAAAGACTACCTAGGTATACATATAATGTGATAGAGCTGGAAAAAGTGAATTATAAAGTAAACAGGTATTGCAAAACTCTAACGATAAGTTTAAAATTTTTAATATCTAATTTGACTTTTGATGATAGTAATGTTGATCAAATGATAGCAAATGATGGTAAATTTTTCCCCTCAAAAAAGCAAAAGTAAAAGCTCTCGATTTGGGAAAGACAAGAAATGAAAAGCCATTAAAATACCACATGTGCTAAGCCCTGGCCCTAACCAAATATAAAATAAAAGTTGAATTCTGACCCTACCAGTAATAGTATAGTATACATGTGTAATGCATTCATACACATATGTATACGACTGCAATTATCAGAATAATATCATTTCGAGAAATTTTGAGAATCTCTGACCACCAAATTGAACGAAACTGACGAGAAACACGAGTCCTTTTTCGATTTCTAGGGAAAAAAAATAAAATCCAAATTACTAGTAAGGTTAATGGGAATTTCATATTGTACACAGGGGGGAGATCAATGTCATTATAACCCCATCAATTCATATAGTAGAAATATTTTATAGCCGATAGTAAGTAATAAAGGTAACCCATAAACATTAGAAAGTAAATAAATCTCGAGTTCATTCTTCCGAATCCTCAAAAAAAATCATAAAAATGCGTATAATAATATTTTTGCACAAATTAAATTACAGAAATGTAGTAGACTAGTTGTATGTATGAGTTTTAGCAAGATTTATTCAATTGTAAGAGAGATTGCGATTCTTATCTAGAATTACAGAGTTCATTGGGACTTTTATTTCATTTTTGGCAAAGAAATTCTATAGTCTGAATTACTCAGAGATCTGAAATTTAATTCCAGCTTTTTAGATGAATTTCTATCCCATATCTTGAAGTGTTTTTTGGCTTGGAGAAGCCTAAAGTCAGCATTGCAAAAATGTAGAAATCGAGATAATTTAGTCCAGTTTCAGACTGTACTAGTATGTATATCTATAGTACCGACTACTACTACTAGTATGAACTAGATTCTGATTCTGGGTCCAATTTCAAATATTCATAAGTCATGTTCAATTATTTAAAGCAATTATTTATTAAAATATTGGAAAAGTTTTTCTAAGCTAAAGTTTTGCTTTATCTTTTGGCAATTTTGATTGCACTTTATCAGTGACTTTTGCTAATTGGCAAAAATTGACTAAATATATAAATGACTAAACGAATATTCTAAGCTATAGGTTCAGGTTATAGTATCTAAAACCTGTAATAATGTTAGGTTAGGATATTTATAATCGGTCAAATTCAGGATAAAATAGTCTAGAAAAAGTATCCGATAAGATCAATTTTTAAAATTCTGAAATTGGGTTAGGACCGCAAAAATTCTCAATTTTTGCAATTTTTGCCATTTTATTTTTGACATTTTGAATATGCAAAATGTTCATATACTCTGTCCATTCTATGCAAATTAAAGCGAATTAAAATTAATTCGCTTTGTTTAAATGTGAAAAATAGGTCACTATACCGAGAGACTTTTGTAGTAAAGGGTGTCACTTTACATTAACTTGACTTTTTTGGACAAGACTTTTAAAATTTACTGACTTTTCTCCAACCAAGTATACAAGTCTGGGCTGCAAAAACGCAAAAGCTCTGCTTTTTCAAAAGAAAAAGCGAAAGAAAGTCCATTTAATTTACATAGACTTGAATTTATGATTCTCAATCTAAAATTTATGGTTTTTTTAACTACAAAATCTTCTCTACTAGTGACTATGTAGTGATAAAGCCCATTAATTTACACATGCATGGAAAACATGCTAATAGGCTTATAATACCTAATCTTTTAAAAACATTTTGTAAAATTTGTACAAAAAACAATTACGAAACCAAGTACATTAGCATAAATGCTTTCACATTTGAGAGTTTGAGTATATGAGAGATTACAAAGGGAAATAAGGCATTAGCCTAATGTCAAATCATTTGAATTTAAAATTTACAAAAAGTACTTTAGAAGAAGATTTGAAGTCTGAAATTGAACAAAAGAGCATTGACAAAGAAGGAGTCTATGGAATTTATATTACTTTACAGAATATTATAAGATATGCTTTTGTATTTATTGTTTATAAAATTATATTTTATCTCAGGGTGTAGTGTATAATATCCTATAGTCATTGTACTAGATATACTGGCATAAGAATGTATCTGTAGAAAGCATTTCAAAATCTCATTAGATGAAAAAGGATGTCACGTATCTGTATCTGTACAACTGGTACTGTTAGTCAAGTGTTGTTCTGTTCAAAAAGACATTGGAATATCGTATATAGTTAAATAGATATAGTAGGGTATGGTACTATAACTTTTATAGTTATCTAATGGTCGTTTGTATGACAAAAGTACAAAAGGCAAGATCATAGTAAATTTAGTCGAATTCATCAGGGATAAACCAAGTGGAGAAAACAAGCTTGAGAGACTTAGATCGTGGTTTTGAGGTAAAATCTAAGACTTATTTTTCACAAGTAAACATTCACAAATGTAAAAGTATCAATTGTAATATCTTGCAGCATCTTTTATTGAAAATACTCAAAATTTTGTCAAAATTTACACTGCTAAAATACTTGCACCTAAATATCTATTCAAAAAATAGTTCCTAATCAATATTTACATATTTAAAGTAGGTAAGTACTCATTGATTTCAAATTTAACTAAATCTTAAGCTATAGGTGGATAAGAGATATCTGAGCTTACAAAATTTACGATAAATTCAGCATTCTAATTATTTTTCGGCCTTTTCTCCAAATATTTTCTGTCAACTCACAATTGAATTAGATAATCCTTATGTAATTATGAATGAGATTTTGAATGTGTTGTTCTGAGGGAAAAGGATCTTTACTCGTGTAAAAAAAAGTACCTAGAACTAAGGTGACAAGGCAGGTGGTGTGACATTACTTAATGAATTCTGTGGATAGGATTGGACTTTGAGTAGATCTAGTTGGAAATAAGATAAGTCACTTACTCACCAGACCAGTCAGGCCCAGGCTCAGACATAAAAGACAGAGAAATAAGAGAATGGAAAAAATGCCTTCATTTTTTTCACCATTTCATTTATCTCTTGAACAGAATAGAAATGTGCAAGATAGACTTTTATATCTTCATAAAGGATCAGATAAAAAAAGGTATTAACTATTATAGGTACTGTACGAGTACTACAGTTGAAAAAAGATCTCAAGTTTTTTACCAGCCGTCAGATTCCCTTAAATGTCTAAAAAAGAAATCAACTTGGTCCAATTGGGTCTTCATTCCAGATTTTTTTTTTTTTTTTGCAAAATAATAGAAAAAATATATGGATTGTCTTTATAATAAAGGTTTGGCATACTCAAGTACCCTACTCAAGTACCCTACTTTTTTTGACGTGAAAGTTAAACTATCTAATTGAATTATTTTACATCTATTATTGATATATAAATTTAAACAACTTTATACATTTTTAATATTTTAAAAGTAT